>JAHQIW010003794.1:0-19909 GCA_019055375.1 Parelaphostrongylus tenuis
CATACCTTTATCTCGAGTGCTTTGTTTAGACCACGCTCAAATTTCAATATATCCTTTCATCATTATTTGAACCAACATGTCATGTGGTCTGGTAAGGGTTCTTGTACAGCCCGAGACACGTGTTTCGTCCTTACAGACTCATCAGCCGGGCAGAACCCGTCGTCTGTCGATCTTTTCATAGCCAGTTCTCTCGGGAGCGTCACACTCCTTATATATAGTTATCGACGACCTACGCTTTACACTCTATGTCAGGTAAAACATCCACCTAAGATCGACAGACGACGGGTTCTGCCCGGCTGATGAGTCTGTAAGGACGAAACACGTGTCTCGGGCTGTACAAGAGCCCTTACCAGACCACATGACATGCTGGCTCAAATAATGATGAAACGGTGAAAAGTTTGCGAATAAGTCGCAGTACAAAAAAGAACAAGTTTTAAAAAATTTGTAGAAGTTGTACCACTCAGTTGATTTTCAAATAAATGAAAAACGACCAATAAGACTTGTGCAAAGCTTTCAACATGCATATAGGTCTGAAATCAAAAGGAAGAACGTTGAGGGATTAAAAGCTTGGCCAGACTACTACATCAAGGGAACCCGACAAGAATCATCTCACCAGCCCACGACACGCCACTGTTCAGACCACTGCAATGTTCAAAAATGAGCTAAAATTACTGCAAAATTGTGTTAGTTCTAACAACACAAGCCCCGTCAATATAGTAGCCTAACAATATGTTGAAATATATTACAATAAGCTCGGTCTTCTAGTTCCATTCATTTTCGTTCTCAAGTAATGTGGCGTAACGTGCCACGCTATACAAAATAGTGCGCAATTTATTATGAAAAAGAATCTCAGAGGGCATCACGGAGAATTAGCTTGTTTACCTTAACTTAAAATTGAGTTAAGGTGCAGGTTATGGTTAGTCCAGATAATTAGCTTCTGCGAATCAAGCTCTTTCTCTAACCAAGTTGCCACCAGCGAGATTCATCACGTCATCATAAACAAACCTGTGCTTTATTTGGTTTTATATCATCTTATGCCATAAAATTTTTTGAGGAAAACATAGTATTAACTATTCCCCAAAATAAAGGCCATCATTCCCAACGAAGTCCTGCCATCGGTACGTCAAGTCGAAGTCTGCCATTCCTTCGACTTTGAATCAAAGAGCTCTTGACATGCTTCTTCAACTTCATCGAACGATTCATTCAATCGGCGACTCTTCAAAAAGTGTTGCATTCGGATCGGAAATGGCCAAAGTCGAATAGAACGGAATCTGGACGGTAGGCGCGATGCGGATGAGTTAGCAAAGTTGTATGAGAAACATCAAGTTCGGTTTCCAATTCGCGACCACTTTACGACGGTTCATCTCCAAAACGGCAATCAAATTTTCGTTGTTCAACGTTATTAAACGTTCTGAACGAGGTTTGCATTCGAGATCGAGACCTCCGGCATTGGAAAGCGTTGAAAACAACATCCAGCAGCAGATTTGTTGTATTTTCCCCTTCAACTTCGTTGATTTCGTCGACTGTAGTTCGCTATGAAACATCCTTTCTCCAACAGTGTCGCAATAAAACACAACCTTCGATTGTATCGTCGAACATGGCGGAAGCTCGTAACAAAGTGAGAATGAAGACCAATAATATCTAGGTCTTCATTATAAAACCTCACATAAGAAACTGAAATATCACCATGATATGCATGGGAGTTATCTTATGCTTATTAAAGCGCCAAAGAACTTCATTTTCAATTCTAGTAATGAAAAATGGTACTTTAAAAGAATAATTTCATGAAGAACTGATTTGGTTGAACTTGAAGCTAAGCACTCTTGTTGAATTGACAGGTGGAAGGAGCTAACAAATTACAATTTGGTTACAATTCAACATATCGTTTTATTGTTTTTTCAAACAATAACTAAGCAAACTGCCAAAATCCATAATATGTGACCAAATCACAACCTGATATGTCTATAAATATGGCCAAATGGTGAGGCTTCACTCTCAACTTTAGACGTATGAACTAGTTTAGATTCTTTTGATTTTATCAAACAATTGTAGTATGTTCTAGCTGCGATAAGCAGAGAAATACACATGACACAGTATTGACGTGTTAGTTGATCAAATTTAGAACCGTGCCAAAATTACAAAAGCGTATTTTTAGATAATCTGCTTGAAACATCTCAATGAATTACCTGCATCTACGCGTGAACACAATTTAAAATTATTAACGTATTAGGAAAAAAGCTGTAACGCCTCTAATAGTACTCCCTCCAATAGCAAAAGCAAACGAGATAAGATTTTCACTAACTTGACGAAGAGGACAAAGGATCCAGCTCTCGGCGTTATCAATGTTTACCCTTAAGGGTTCACCAATTATCAGGTCGATGTGACTGATTATAATGGATTGATGAAAAAGATGTCGTGTTTTCTAATTGCATTGTAAAATTTTATCTTTACACTAATTAAGCTCAAACAAACTGTAAATTAAAAGTCGAAGTGGTCTCCTTCCTTATCAAAACAATCCAGCAGCATGAAGATTCCGCGGAGGTCAAACTCACTATCCTTCTAATTGAAGAAATTTGAAGATTTTGCTCGATAGATAGATTTTGAAACTTCTTGTTTCTCGAAAAGTGCTCTGTCGAACGAAATAAATGATAGTCACTCGGTCTCCTTCTTCGCATAATGTCTTGAACCACCGGTGAGCTGTACGAACACCATGAATTTCGTCACTACACTCCTCGCAGAATTGTCGATGAGCCTCAGAAGCGGTGACACCGAACTTGTAGTGGATGTGGAGCAGCAGAGATTCTCATTTCTGGACAATTTCATTCTGGAGGCTGTGTAGACAAGTGATGTATCGTTCGATGCAGAATAAAACGAGTTTTCCGGTGTCAAAATCGTACAAAATGCATGTGTGAATGTCATTTTCTCAGGCAATACGACAAAACTTTATCTACAACCTATATTTGATCCGTAGGATGACTTATGGTGGTCTACCGATGTATCAAGTCAATGTCGCTATCCTCCCACACAAGTCTGGTACCGCAGCCAGTTCAGGAAGGTGAAAGGGTTGTGAGCCAGGAGTGTGGAATCGAAGCAAAAACACCTCTTATAATACAAAGTCATCTTACATGAATTCACCACTGCAGCGATTTCACTGTACTGTATGGATTATTTACAGGCTAAACCAGTAGCATTTGTACCATACACGTCCTCATTTCAGAAAAAAAAAGCTCTCTTTCAGAATGACATTATATTTGTTCGTAAAGACTATTTGGCGTAAATTCATTCACTGGTCCTAATAAAGATTCCGTCCCTTAAAACTGAATTGTATTACAGAGCAGCGTACTCATTCCTAACAAAGCTTCTCAAAAAAACTCCGCAGTTTTGATCCATATTCTCATAGCGAATCAATTTCTCCGGGAATCACCTACTTACTGATACCAATATATTGAAGAAAATGGCATTCTCCCTTCATTCCATTAAAAGGGTCAGTGACTGCATATGATAATACCTCGGAAAGCACCTGGCACGACTGAGCAGACACAATAGGTAAAATCTCAACTAAAAGACTACCACTCGAATGGAAATTGTGCAGGAATCCACATGATATTTTTTAAACACAGGTCAGCTATGCAAGTGCCAAATCACTACAGAATTCGAAAATTATGGGAGCGAACTGATTTCCATTGTCATGTTCTTAACATTTTTGGACACAGCTTTATATATGAGCCATTAAATATTACCAAATCATAACCATTCTTACTTCCACTTCTTCACTTTTCTGTAATCTAATGAAAAATATAATAATAAGAACATGGCACTGAAATATGTAAAACTGGAAACAACATTACTCTCATTATTAATATTCATCGTTGAAATCGTTTCGCTGATAATCAGTACATAATTATATTTTTGTATAAGCCAAGCTACCACCACTATTATGGAAAACTAATTTTAAGTAGCCAATGAAGGCCCTATTGAAAGAAAACACCATGATTGTTCTTGGGAGCAATTTTGAATGAAAAATGAGCTAGGCCACGACGTTTTACTGAACGCTGGCGTTCAGTTCGATATTGTCGCTGATGAAACCGAATATGCTGAGCTGATTATGGCAAACTCTAAACAAATTCACGCACTGAAATAGATTCATAACAAACGATGACGTTAATGAAAATATTCGTCGCCATCAGAAGGACGAGGATGACTACTTTCAAATGTAGCGTAGAAAAATCGTCTGCTCGCAGAAAAACAAGGGATATTTTGTATCATAGACCATGAATACCTTAAACAGCCTCAAAGCTGAAGAGCGTTTTGAATGCTTTACGCAAAACATAGCCCAGGTATTTTATATTATACCACACAAAAAAATTAAGTCGTCACAGACAAGAATAAGTATTCTACATGTCAACGCGAATTCGACTGCAATCACGTTTTTCTTCAATTTACGAGATAGCATTTTGCCAACTGATGACGCCTTTTCGTATGTTACCTACCACGGATTCCTACAGTTTTGCCTGAAAGTAGCAAAACCCCATAAAACACTTGATATGCATATGATTTGTTACAATGGTGTAGCGCTTGCTATTGATGCGATCTATACATTGGACTTTTAAAATCCGCTATCGATAATGCTGAAGCAATAAGAGACTTTCCGTGTCAAGTTTGATACGTTCCATGTCAGCAATATTGTCGATTAAAATACGGACTTTCCTTGAAATAAAGACTGATGAAAAACACGTCTCAAATTCTCGATCTACTCGAAGTCATGGGCTTAGTTTCGAGGTTTCTACCTTGTATGAAGATGAAGCAACCTCTGCACATGATATAAGATAGAAGAGGTTATGCCCCCATTTTCAGTACAAAAACGGTCACCTCACGTTTACGTTCATTGATTTCAACTTCCAAGTGACGACACGACAAAGCTTATAATCAACAAAGAAATTTGCCCACATTTATATAACATGTATAAAACGACTAAAAGGTCATTTTGAATACACCTGTTTCGTTTGTGAGAAAGTAAACTAGTCCTCAAATTCAAAAATTTCTCCCAAAGAAAATCCGACATGAAGGAAACAAAGCAACAGTTTTTTGTTTAACTTGGTATATTTCACCGAACAACTCGATATGGAGTTAGACGGCTTTATTACAGTAAAGTAGTAGCACAGAGTCTATAACTTCCTGCACAAAGGAAAAATTAACAGCGCATGAAATTCATTAGGGTGAGTATCCAGACAAATGAGTATCGTACCCATTAACATAAAACAACATTGGTTTGCACCGGATTAAAAAAATAGAGAGAAATAAAAAAAGATAAAACGACGCCAGAAGACAAACCAGATCAAACAGGCATGACGAAATACTGACGACCAGTGATGAAATCCAAGTGATGACAGATAACATCACTTGGATTTTCAACAAAACCTAAGACCAATGCAATAAAACGCCCACGCTGCTTTTCTATGGTCAGACTGCCATAAAACTCAGAAAGCCTATCACAGTCAACAACAAACAAAAGAAGACAATGACATAAAAACTAGTGCTTCAGATACAATGGCGCACTTTTGACAGGGAAGTATAAATACTTCGACAGTGGTGGTCTCAGCGAGAGTCTTTGGACAGCAACTACATTTTAAATTTGAAAGAAAAACTTTGTTTTTGTTACTACCCGTCTTCCCCATTTTTCCAAATTTCTCTCAATAACATGTGAACACACAAAAATGAGAACAACTGAACCCGTCATCGTCATGAAAATGATCAAAAAAATTCGGAAAAATTACTCATGTTTCTGAGAGCGATAACCTGCCAATGTAAAGCACTATCTATTACTAGTAACCTAACTCCTTTATATAAGCTCTGTCCAAAAACTTTCCCTGCGCATTGTATCACATAGGCACCTTTAATTTACGTTTTGAGCTCTCGGCTTTACACTTAGTGCAAATTGAGATACTGCAAAGAAAACACTAGTTTATGTCTTCAAAGTGAACGCAAGTCGCGATCGCCTCCTTTTGTGGGCGCCATGCTAAAACAAAATTGGAATATCGAGACATAAGACATCGAATATAAATAAGAGCCTAAAAAGTCCGTGTTTAAACAAAATCTTACCTAGATTGCTGACCATAGGGTTTGGCACTACTCCAGGTATGTAGCCAATGTAAGGATGGCCCACAGACTGCGGGTCCGTGGGAAATGAAGATGCATTTGGAGAGTACAATACGTATGGATTCGCCACAGCATACGGTAGGGCAGTCTGCTGACCTACATGGAATGGTCGAATAAAGTGAGCTGCGTGAGTGACAAAAATAGGAAGAAAATTCAGAAAAAAACTTCAGAGATAGGAGGTACCCACCTGCACAATAAGAGCGAATTTGAGGTACAACAGATGGGTTCGCATGTGGATTCGTTACAACTGGTGTCACACCTCTGCAAGAACTTACACTTACCTCAAAACAGGTACACCGTATAATAATATAAAAAACTATATAGAATCCACATTATAGAAGAAAACCGAATTGATTATATCTGTTGTAAAAAGCCTACACATTTACTCTTCTCTCTGCCGTAGCGTATGAGGAATCACTTGTGTCCAGAGTAATGCCATGTGGAATCACAGTTGTTGGAATCAAAACAGGAGTATTCGCACTTAGCTCTGCTCCACTCGATGCCGTAACCGATGGACCAAAATAAAGATTAGACTCCGACTCCTCTGTCACTACAATTACAAGTTTGTCTTCCATGTCTGTGTCAGGGACAAGCCCTGAGGTAGCTTGAGCAGTAGGCGGCTTTAGATCAGAAACTGATGGCTTCACTTCTGCATCTTGAACGTTGACATTTGGTGGTGAGGCCATAGAAGGAATGTTAGGCGTCGGTGCTGAATTCGCCTGCGGTGTTGAAATGCCATTGTCCTCCTAAATGTTCATAAAAATTAAGATAAAAAGAATGAATCCGAAAAAAAACTACCAGGTCACGTGGAAGAAATTTTTTTGAATCATGATAGAGAGAAAATTCTTTTACCCGGAATAAATGAGAAGAAAGACTTAATCAAACTAACAGCATTGCCGGCTGGAACTTGAGTGCTGTCCTGTTCCTCCTCAAGTTTTGGCTTCTCCAATTTAGGCTCAAGATCTGAAGAGAAAACACTTCTGTAAACACAAAAACATTGGTAGATAAAGTATAAATGATAATAAAAAGATAGAATACTCACCAAGATCATGTCCACCTTCCTCAGGTTTCATAACGTTTTTTTCCATATTGTTTTCCTCATGTCCAGCAGAGCCTGCGGCATCAGAAGATGCACCGCCTTCTTCATCATTATCATCGTCGTCATCCATTTCCTCGTCAGGCTCGAACACGTCAGAGTCGGAATCCACGCTAAAATACATGCTGAAGGGTTCTATAAAAATCCACTTTGACAGTACTTATAAGAATCTTCCTTTCTTGGCTAGTTTATCCGGGTCGTTCAATCCGTTTTCGTTATCCTCATTCCCATCAACATCATCA
This sequence comes from Parelaphostrongylus tenuis, assembly GCA_019055375.1. Taxonomy (NCBI): domain Eukaryota; kingdom Metazoa; phylum Nematoda; class Chromadorea; order Rhabditida; family Metastrongylidae; genus Parelaphostrongylus; species Parelaphostrongylus tenuis. The sequence goes on from JAHQIW010003794.1 coordinate 7,495, forward strand.
TCGCTAACATCCAAAAGTGTTGCTTTTGACTTCGCCACGGCTTCACGAAGCGGCCTACATGTTATACCGCACTGCTACTCAAAACATCCACGACGTTCCCAAAAAGGACACAAATAAGTTTAGAATTTCGCTTTTTAGATTTACACAATATCTATACGACATGAAATAGAAATTTAGAGAAAGGATGAAGCTCTCGACGATGATCAGTCCCCGAGGGACACACCATGGATCAATCGACTCCATAGATTATCGTTAGATGCGACTAAATGTATACCTGGTCTTTAGAATTACTCGTGGTAGTCTAGCTATGTATCAAGTCGGTGCTGCTATTCTCCCAAGCAAATCTGGTATCAATTCAGCGACGTCGAAGGGTTGAAAAGTTTGCTGAGCATTGCACGCAGGATCGAACCACTAATAACTGAATGGTCGACCACGTGATTGTACAGAAGAGCACCTCTGATCACTGTGCCACACGCATTCATAATGGAAACTTATTTGAAACATGAGTGTTGAAGTTTGCACAAATCAATAGCTCAGCCTGACCTGCCGGTGCGCGTTTTCGGACCATCGGCACTGCCGTCAACTGCGTTCAGATCTGTGCCCTCGTCATCCTCATCGTTTGTTTTGTCACTTGATACTTGGTCACGCTGTCTTTTCACCTTCATTTTTCCTTTTGAGTCATCAGAATATGTGTCGTCCTCCTCGAACTTCTCTTCCGATTCGCTATCGGAGTGCCTAGAAATGACTCATTGTCATTATTGACGCACATTCCGCACAGGTAATTTAATTTTTATCTTTACCAAGTTTGATTCAAAAATATCTATACTTTATGCCCCCCAAGTAAATTGCTTTTCTGTAAGACTTTGAAACGAAGAAGGTCGTTCAATATGAAAATTCTAATTAAGATGGACGGTTTAGCACAAAAAACATACCAAAGAATAGAATATCTACGAGACATTAGCTCTTTGCGGACGATGAAAATCATTTTAACCTTTAAACTTTTTGAGGTCATTTGTCGCTGAACTACGCTTTTTATTCAAAATTTAAGTAATCAGTCATTCGAAAGCATGAATCTCAAGAATTCTGATACCTTGCTTGGTTTTTAAAAGACCTGTGCAGCATGCTGCAGCAACAAAATTAAGATTATCTATCACACTTGGTTTGATTATGTGTTCAACTAAAGTCTGTGAATCTCTTTTTACTAGACAACACTAAGTTTAATAGATGGCTCAAATCTCGACGAGTTTGAGATCAAATTGGTTCTCCAAAAAGGTTCCATAGCGCACTGTGAGAGCGAGTATAAAATAACGTTTCATAATTGGAGATTTCCTTACATATAGGAATCATAGATACAAATATTATGCATATTGTAGAGAAAATTATTCTCGACCAGAGTGGCACAAAGAACTTAAAGTATTCCCTGAGGCATAGAAAAAAATTTTTGTTGACGAATAAAAATTGCGCGTCACGGACAATATCGATTATGCTGCAGTCCGCAAAGGGTTATAGTACTGAAATAGAGAACATTATGACTGGGATGTCATGGGACTGAAATCGAATGAATTCCAAAAAGGCACAGTCTTCTATACGACTGTATCAAGTAGAAATATTACCACAGTCATTGAATCAAAGAAAACCAAAGAAGGAATTTTTTCCTGTTGTAATCTCAATAAAATAAGCGTACCACTGAGCTCGTCAGCCTGACATTTCCTTTCTATTGCGTTTCCTGCGACGAGAAGATGTGTAGCTATCGCCGGATCCAGAAGTGACGAAGTCTTCGTCGCTCTGCGATCGTGCAAGTGCCTTGCGATGTCCACCTCCGGTCCTAGAAGACATAGTACGGTAGTACAACATCCAATTCATTCTGATGCAAAACTAATGAAGTGATAGAAGACATAGATATACTTCGGTTCTTTTCCGTTTGTTAGCACAGATTTTCAAGCCTATCCCTTACGCTGGGCAAGATGTTTCCGCAAGGAGTGTCAGTAATCATTAGAAAGCTTAGATCTCAAGCTAGCGCTGTACGTGGCCGATTTTTGAAAATATCCTTTTATAATGCTGAAGAATTCAACATAAAACTATGTTTCACAGGCGCATATTTCTCGCACTACAGAGCTCCTTCTTGAGACTATTAATGATCATTAGTTAGCGTTAAATCTAGCGATTCCAATATTAGCAAGTGTTCTTTAGCTAACTCAAGGGCGATGGGGCGGCGTGGGACGCAGGGGGCGAATTAGCGCGGACATTGATTGATTGCGCTCAAGTGAGGTTTATTTGATTAGGAATTGTTTCTCCGCTTTGGGAGAAACTCCGGATGAAACGTCTTACTCCAATACTAGAAAAATTTTTGTACATATTCATATGCTTCTCGTGTTTGAAGCGAAGTAATTATTGAATTGCGCGACCGAAGTGAAGCATGACTTTATTTTGAATTTTTCAGCGGTATCAACGGGTCTTCTCAAAAAGCGGCCGCGTACAACGCTAGCTTGAGAATTAAGCTTTCGAAAGAATACTGACACTCTCCATGAGAACTTCTTGTCCAGCGTAGAGGATTGGCTTGAAAATCTGTGCCACCAAACGGAAAAGAATCTAAACTTCCTTAAAGCGATTTTATAAACGATAAACATCGGCGAGAAACCAAATTTAGATCAACTTGTGGCGGCTAATGAGGGTCATTTTGATCACTCAACTCTTAAGAAGCTTTTTGCCAAAAAAATTCTTTTATCTCAAATTTATTGTGGTCATTCGAAAGTTTAAATCTAGACGATTTCAAACTGTGCTTGATTTTCGAAAAAGGAAGAAGAGAAGGCCTTCTTAGTACATTGCAGCAGCGTAAATAAGATTGTTTAACACTCGACTTTGCTTTGCCTGCTCGGTTTGGTTGTATGGATCGCCTTTCATTGGATTCTACTAATGCTAATTCAGTAACACAAATCTCGGCGATTCCGAAGCTATATTTGGTTCTCAAGGTTTCCATAGTGTATTGCCATGGCAAGCTCATGTGCACAAAAAGTATATGAGCGTTTAGAAGACTCATGGAGTGCCAGAATACTACTAAAAACCTATCTTTTTTCTCGAAACAAAGAGAAAATCCTCTACAAATAACGAGCCCACCGCCTGCGAAAATCTGCCATGCTGCTGTGCACAAAGGGTTAACCACACTGCCTAATAGACATTCAAATCCTCATTCAAAGATAAAGTGAACGCTATACTATCTCACAGGAGCACACTTTTATCTATTAGGTCTTGTCATAAGTTTTGGCACTAGAGCAATAAATAACAAATTTACCAAACAGAAGTTATTGAAATTTCTTAAGAACAATATTCAAAGTCATTGGTCATCTCTTACTTAGTCAAAATCGGATCTTCTACAGTTGCTTCCGGTGACGGCCTTTCGACCAATTTCACAAAAATGTTTGTAGCGCAGCTAGTGCTCCAAGTTGATTTTGCCAACACAAAGCTCAGCAAGGAGACAAAACAATCTTCGCCTAGCGCAAACTCTTGAGCTTTTGCACCATTGAACATCTTGAAAACGGTCTGTGCATCACATCCCAATTCGTACTCGTAAAGCAGAAAATTGCATAAAGGCTTCGTTGAATAATGTGGCAAATATGGACAAATCTGGTAGTAAACGACAACTCAGGAAGCGCTGCACAGAGCAGTATTGCTTCGCTGCCTGAGAGACAGCAGAAATGTGTGCAGGCTGATGGCGCATATTTTGAATAATGTTGCTGAACAATAGTAATTACTTCTGGTCAGTAAGTTTGGTGTTCAATGCTCTAGCCGAAACTTATGAGAAGACCTAATATTTTACACACGGTTTGATCCTGAACAGTTCCTGCATTCAATTCGTTTCCTGGGTCCATTTCTATGGAGTCCTGGGACAGCCGAAGTCGAGTGTTCCCACATATACGGCAAGAAGTGGACTGTTCCCAGGCAACTCTAGCACCGACTGCCAGCTCCGAATGATGAGAGACTTGAGCGCTAGCAGAGTTGAATCAGCACCGTACCAGAGGAGAAAGGTTCACTACCGCTGCGCCACGCACCTTCTACTTCCTCTTTATTAAAAAAAAAGCATAACCGAGGATCTCAGAACTCAAAACATTTATGGAAGACTCTGCTCTACGTCTTTAGTGATAGAGACCATTCTCTACCCAGCAGAGAATCCATTTTATCAACACGCCTTTGTATATAAAAGATACTTTCTGAGCATTAGTTATTATAATCACATAATTTATGACATTTCAAACAACGGCCCAAATCCCGGGTGTTAGGCGAGCAAAGTACTACGCGAACTAACCAGCAGATCTGACATTTCAGATATTTCGTGAGCACCTAATTATAATGCCTAAAGCAGTTCCTCTACGAAGTCATTTTGATTACTATATCCAGTAACGAAAAATTAGAAGCTATACTGATAAAAATAGGAGAAATGCTGAACAAGCGCCCACTTAAGTGCCGAGAGGACGATCAGGACGACTTATACATCGCATGGCCGAAAGACTCCACCTGGATTTAACCCCTCGGGACCGTGAACCGCACTCATCTGCATCTCTAACATCCACCAATAGAACGCATTGAATATATTATTGTATTATTTCATCTACGCTCCTAAATAGTTAATGCTATTCTAGAAGCAACTTAGCTGCTAGCTCAAAGTAGCGAAGATTTGGAAAAGTCTAAATGTGGTCTTCAAATTATGAATAGAGAAAATTTTGTCCAGACAGCTAATTAGCAATCAAATGAAAGGCTCAAAATATATTGTGAAATCAAATGAGGATTGTATCGGATCCAGCTTGACTTTCTATGCTTAGCGAATAGAATCATTCAAGTACTAAGGTGAGTTGCGAGTTTATAATTTCGCTTTCTTACATTTACTCAGTCCTTTCCATGAAGAAGGCACTGTCTCTAAATAACAGAATTACAGATAACACAGGTGAGACCAACCTTCTAGTGCGAAATTCGCTCTCTGAAGGTACATAATCTGAAGACTGGCTGTCTTCTTCCGCATCCTCTTCTGACCTTCAAATAGAATTTCTGTGACGAAACTGACATATGAAAATGACATGAATGACATAAGCTTAAGAAAACGTAATGAATGTGAGGAAATGAACACAGCACTTACTCATTTGGCTTGTACTCCTCAGAGTCGGAGTCCGTTTCGTCGAGATCATTCAGGTCGTTCAGTCTACGGCGATGTTTTGGAAGCTTACGAGGAGGAACGCCAGTTGAAGCCCTAAAACTCTGCCTAAAGACATTGCGAATGTAACTGAAGCTGCGAATTTAACGTCACAGATCTAATTATATTGCATTTACAACACTGATCGAAGTAATGCCACGAAATAATTTGAAAACAATGAATATTAGCATATAAATGTATCAATTTGCGGATGATAAGGACCATGAATGACCCTCAAATTTCCAGAGTTTTTTCTCTGCACAAAGCTTCTTCTTTAAAGCTTAAGTAATCATTCGAAAGCTCACATCTCAGAAATTTCGACACTTTGATTGCTCTCTAAAAAGGCCTCTGTAGTACACTAGAGCAAAAGTGAAATTTTGTTTCAAGTTTGGTTTTCCCTTATTTGCTCGGTTGAAGTCTGTGGGTCGCTTTTTGTTGGACTACACTAAGCTCATTCAATAGCGCAAATCTTTCGAATTTGAAGCTTAGATTGATTGTCGAAAAGAGTTTCATAGCGCGCTGTGAAGCGGAAATAAAATTACGTTATTCGGAGTTTTCGTCGCACATAAGAGATATTTACATATGCACAAGAAGTATACATACTTGTAAAGAAAATCATGTTCTATCAAAGTGGTATAAAAAACCTAAAATTCTCTCGAAACAAAGAAAAAATCTTTGCTGACGAAAGAAAATGGCATGTCGCGGCATTGCCGAAATCGATTATGTTGCTATCCGAAGAGGGACAAACAGACATATATATATATTATATATATATATATTTATATATTATATATATATATATATATATATATATATATATATATATCCACGGACCTCCCTCTTCGAGGGATCCCGCCCGGTTAGTCGCGAGAGCAGGTAGCGCATCCCCAGGTGGTGGATAGGGGAATAAAACGCGAACCAAAAGCGACCGTGTGCTTCCCAGAGACGCAGGTGGATTCAGGGGACGAGCTCCCTGCTTCTGCAGCGCCGACTTGACAAAAACTCTATTTCTACGAGTCAAGTCGGCCAAAAGCCTGCAATCAAGCGGCTGGGAAGTACATGGGAGGCGGTTAGGAGTCGCCTCCAACAAATAAGCTCCTCCCGCTCCTCCGAGAGAGACTGCCAAGCTACTCGTGAGTACCCAGCCCCACGTTTAGAGCCTGGCAAGCTACACGTTGGGTATCAAAATGCCAAAAACAGTAACAAATATGGGCCTCATTCCCCTGACCCCGAAAGAGCCCCTGGTACGGCAGCGCCAGGTAGGACGAGTACGGAGAGGCTGCTAAAATCTCAGAGCCGAACTAGGCTGCCAAGATAGAAACGGACTAAAATGACGATCTGTACCTACAAAGCAAGAACCCTTGCTCAACAATCCGCTGTAGAAGATCTATTGATTTAAGCAAGAAGCATAAGGTACGACGTCATTGGCCTGGCTGAGACGAGAAGGCGCCATCCTTTTCACGCTGTTTATGACACCGGAGAGGAACTGTTCCTTGGAACATGCGATCGCAGAGGTGTCGGTGGCGTTTGCGTCCTTGTCAAACCGAATTTGACCGTGAGCATTGATTCGTTCGAACAACTAACAACCCGTATCGGACGATTACGGTTGAAACGATGTGGTTCATGCCGGCTTTGACCATCTTCGTTGCTTACGCACCAACATCAAGCTATGACGAAGACGAAGTCGAAGCGTTCTATATGGACCTCGAAAAATTCTTCAGAGAAGATCATACATTCTTCAAGGTCATTGTCGGAGATTTTAACGCAAAAATTGGACCTAGAAGAACGTCTGAAGAACGTCACATAGGGACCCACGGATTAGAATGGAATGAACAGGGTGAGAGGCTATCCGAGTTTATCATGACGACCCAAACCATCCATGGTAACTCGCAATTCCAAAAGCCTCTCTCTCAGCGATGGACGTGGGAGTCTCCCAATGGAGAGTACCATAACGAAATAGATCACATCATAGTAAATCGAAGGTTTTGCCTGACCGACGTCGCTGTTGTTCTCAAGTTCTACACGGGATCAGACCATCGCCTCCTTCGCGCAACGTTCCGATTTTCGAGGAGAGGAGAGAAAGCCGCTAAATTCAAACAACGAAGTCCCAGAACAACCATAAACTGGGATGTATTCAAATCATTAGTCGGCTCTTGGGAAGATACCGTTGTCGACAACATCGACGAAGAATACGATCGACTCGTTGAATATCTTCACGTTAGCGCTATGAAAGCCGACAGTCCTAAGGTCACGAAGAGACGCTTGTCTCCGCAGACATTCGAGCTGATAAGTCAACGTGGAATCGCACGAGCTACAGGCAACCGAATCTTAACGTCCGAATTGCGAAACGCTGCAGAGAAGCGATAAAAGAAGACCTCAAAGAGAGAAGAGCAGAAGTTATGGCAGAAGCTGCAGAAGCTGGGAAGAGCATTCGCAAAGCCCAGCGAGGCTTCGCCAACTATAAGACCAAGATGATTGCACTCCGACACCTGACGGGACACTTACAGCTTCCAGAAGGGCTATTGAGAAAATCATCCACCATTACTACTCGGATCTTTTCGCTAGCCATGTTTTCTTGCCTTGCCCTTTCCAGTGAGCTCGTGCCAAAACTTGCTGGCGATGTGGACTTACCAGATCAAACATTAACGTTCGGTGGTGACAGAATCAATACCTTGTACCACGGAGAGTGATGGTGGAACAGGAACGTCGGTAGTGCAGTGGTTAGCACGCCCCCACAGAAAGCAGATGAGACGCTGATTAGGCAACCGCCCAAGGTTCATTGTTAGACGATTAGACTTTTTCAATATATCCTTTCATCATTATTTGAGCCAACATGTCATGTGGTCTGGTAAGGGCTCTTGTACAGCCCGAGACACTTGTTTCGTCCTTAGAGACTCATCAGCCGGGCAGAACCCGCCGTCTGTCGATCTTTTCATAGCCAGTTCTCTCGGGAGCGTCACACTCCTTATATATAGTTATCGACGACGTTCGCTTTACACTCTATGTCAGGTGAAACATTCACCTAACACCGAGTGTTGTGCACTCGATTGCTCATTGGCTGGTACTTTTGTCATAATTATACCTTTATCTCGAGTGCTTTGTTTGAAAATTATATATATTGAAATATTGAAATTTGAGCGTGGTCTAAACGCACAAACATCTAATATATATATTATATATATATATATATATATATATATATATAATATATTATATGCACATATATATGCACACAGCAGTACATATGCATATATATATATATATATATATATGTGGTGCGTGATAAGTTTTGTCAATTTTATATCTTATTGGATTTACCATTGATATAATATTTTTTACTAATGCTAATAACTTTATTGAATTCTTTCTTGAATTTTGGTCTAGAATCTGTTTCATTTATTTGTCTTTTTCAGGTGTTAAAATCGATTATTTCAAACAAGCCAATGTTTACAGAACCGCGAAATGTTGCAAAGAGATTGTGGGATTGAGGACCATCCTCGAAGAGGTCGTCCAACCACCTAATGTACTCCGGAAAAGATTCAGAATATCGCTTGGCAAGTTTAACGAAATCCGGAGCGTTCGATGCGCAAAATGGCTCGCGAAGTTCGAGATCGCGAGGCAGCGCCCGAACAGATACAGGTCTCCCTGTGTTCGCTTTCTGGACGTAAAGATGAAAGAAAATTTGTGTGGGTTGCAGTTCTTGTAAAGTTGCATCTAGTAAAATGTACCTCTAATTCCTTATCTTTTCTACCCAACAGAGCACTTCCATTAGACTACTAGTAGAAATCGATAGCTTGAGAAATGAAGATTTCACTATTCAACTTGGTCTTTGAAAATACTGAAAAAAGAACTGCGTTCTGCCTTCTAAATGAAGATTTTACTATTCAACTTGGTCTTTGAAAATACTGAAAAAAGAACTACTATATAACTTGTTGTTCAAACTTTACAATGGCTTTTTGGTGTTCATAAAGTAAGATGTTATTTTGAAAAAATTCTCGTTACGAAAAGGTAGATTGTTTAGTGGAGCACGCACTTCTAGCACAAAGAATGTCTGTATTTCACAGAAGTTCTCATTTTTCAAAACAATGCATCCTAGAAAAAACAACATTCTTCCAGCTCTAACTAAAAATTTTTGTCGTCCATCTCAATAAAGTACAACGTCAAAATTGACTTTCCGAAAACGAAACGTCAGCTGCTGACTAAAGATTGATGTAACACCTCGTGTTTGGCTTAGAGAAGAAAATTAGTTATTGAATCATGCCAAGGTTAATAGATGGTTGGTCCTGGGAATTGTTGAAACATCAATTTCAACAATTAACAATTCATATTGTCAGCATTGGTCAACAGCAATTTACCATCATCTATCGTTGCTAACAATCAGCAATTGCATAATGCATAGAATTTATATCTTCGGCAATCGATTGTCAGATCCTCCTCCTTTTTCATAAGAACATGAGCAGTTGTCGGATAGCTTGAGAAAGGAAGATTTTGACACCGAGTTTGGTTTTCAAAAAAGCCTTCTTAGTGCAGTGTACCAACGAATAGAAGAATAATCCTTGCTGTTAGGATAGTTGAGCAGTCGTTTAAACTTCACCGGGTTCTTTTGGAGGTTTTATGATGAAGACTGGATCATGGAAGCACTTCATCATCACGGATGTACAACATATTATCGAAGAACTTTCAGTCTTCATTTTCATAGAATCAAGTCTGTATGTCATGTATGTCACAAAAACTGATATTTCAAAAAAAAAACTTTCATCTTTGGGAAATGATCATACTCCTAACTGTCATTACGAATTTCTGTCTACTATCTTGTAGGAGCGAGACAGTTTCTTCCCATCGTTCCTCGAATTCCCACGGATAGTTGTCTGTTCTTTAATCAATTACCCTATATCAGACATGTAAAGCTCATAGAAGTTGATTGGTTTTCTCCACCTGAGCATTACTTCGTCTTGACCACGTCTTGTCGTCATCAGAGATGGGCAATATGGGTGACGACATTTTTGACTACTCACCGATTACGTCTATATCAGTACCCCTTCCATGTGCTTGGGCATATCAAAGCTGTACAGCATTCGCCAAAGTTTTGGGGGCTTCTCCTTCTTCGTAAACAGGTCAAATTGACTATGCAGTCTGATCAGTCAACCACATCCCAAAACTGAGGTGGAAAATAATGAGCGCCGAGTCTGAGCAATGTGGAATCATCTGTATCATGTCCTCCCGCTGACCGACGTGTGACTCGAGCGGGTGCCAACAATACTTCCGTTATTCTCTGTCGCGTGTGGGAATAGCCTAGTGGGTCCTCTCGCTTGAGGAAATCGTGGAGTATCATATCTTCTATGATTTTTATGAAAAAATCGGCCCTTCGGTCGGTAGTATTCTTGTGGAGCGTTTGACATCCCGAGGAATCCTTCCAATAACGGCTCTCGTGCATCTCTTGTTCCTAAAGCGCGTTACGTGCTCGGCCCACCTTATTTTCGTTGACCTGAAGTGTAAAACGGCTTCTTTGCCCTTTGATCGCTGACACAGTCAGAACTGCGGATCATTCCTGTTATTTGCGAGATACAGGATACTTCTAGCTCAAGCTTCCAACTGTTCATTTCATAACGCCAACCGATCTTTCATTCTGCTTACGTAGCGAACAAATGTCCTAATCATACTTTAGGGCAAGGACAAGCGCTGAGTCAAAAAGGTGGGCACGAATTGAACGTTCCTCTCCTCTTCACTATATCGTTCATGCTTTTAAATGCTCTCTAAGCCGCTCGCTTCCTCTCTTTGTTACTTCAAGACTCTCTGCTTCCATAGCGTCAGCGTGAAAATATTCAATGACTGCTCGTAATCTTCGCCGATGTTGTCAAGGACTATATATTCCTAGAAGGCGACTAATAGCCTGGATACATTTCAGTTCATAATAGTTCTCAGACTTCGTTGTTCAAACTCAGCAGCTTTACATCATTCCGCGAAAACTGGAACGTTGCGTGAAAGAGACGTCGATCTGATCCCGTGCAGAACTTAAGAACAACAGCGACATCGATCAAGCATAACCTTCAACTTACTCAGATGTTGTTTATTCTGTTATGGTACTCTCGGTTTTGGAGACACGATTACTACCGAAAGTGAAGCTTCTGAATCGTTTGGAAATGTGAGTCACATTGGTGGTTCTGGTCGTCACGACCAACTAAGATTGCCTGTTCGTTTCATTTTACTCTGTGAGTCTTATGACGTTCTTCTAGGTTCAATTTTTGCTCCAAAATCCCCACCAATGACTCTGAGGTGTGTGTTAATCTTGTTTAAAGAAGTTTCCAAGCCTACATAAAAATCTTCGACTTCGACCTCGTCATGTTTTGATATCGGTGCGTAACCAACAAGATGTCCAAAGCCTGCACTGATCCACTTTATTTGAACCGTAATCGTCGCATCGAGGTTGTTAGCTGTTCAAGTGAATCGATGTTTATGGTCAAATTCGATTTGACGAGAGCGCCAATGCCACCGATACCTCGGCGATCGCATGTTCCAAGGAGCAATTCGTCTACGCTATCATAAACAACGCGAAATGGCTAGCTCCTTTCCAAGCAGCTTAGTTCAGAATTGAGACTTTAGCAGCCTCTCCGTGCTCACCCTATCTGACACTAACGTGCCGAGGGCTCTTTCGCGGTCTGAAGAATGAAGCCCATTGTAATTACCGTTTCAAGCGTTTTTGGTACCCAGCGGGTAGCTTTTTGGACTCTAAACGTGGGGTTGGGTATACACGGGTGTTTTGCCAGTCTCTCCCGGAGAAGTAGGAGGAGCTTATCTGTTGGAGACGGCTCCTAACCGCATCCGATGTACTTCCCAGCCGGTTGATTGTGAGAATATAAGAAAAGTTGAATGATCAATTTAGTAACCACAAGAATGCTGAGATACAAATGTAGCATTCTTGCGGTTGTATCTCATAGTACTCTGTCGTGAAAAATGAATAGGCAGGAGATGAATAATAAAAAAGCGATAGTGAAAAAATAGTCAAACTTTGGGAAGTTAAAAACTTCAGTTTGCTTCATATCTTGTTGCTACCACATACAACACCTTATTCGATTACAGTAAGCCCACAGTAGATAGAAGACAGTAGAACAATAGTAGACAGTAGAAAAAAGATAGTAGACAGTAGAAAAATGGACAAGCAGTAGATAAATAATAAAAAAGCGATAGTAAAAAAAGTAGTCAAACTTCGCAAAATTCAAAAAAAATTTTAGTTTGCTT
>JAHQIW010003795.1:0-63433 GCA_019055375.1 Parelaphostrongylus tenuis
GTCTTGACGCCTATTCCTAGCATTGAACAGAGATTCTTGATATAGGATATGAATGATAAACGTGAGTCGAATGTGGATAAAATTAGATAAGAGAGCATGAAATCGTTTCATAAGAGTCAGAAACATGATTTTTTTCACGAGTATTCGGGATTCCTATACAATAGTAAGTTGTTTAGAGATTAGCAGTTGTAGAATTTCCAAGTTGCGGCGATGAAACGATGTTTATGTAGACTACAAGTGAATATACAAAATCTTTTTACCGATATGACAATAGAGCAAAGTATCTTCTGCAACTTTAAAGAAGCTCCAACTCCTGAAGTTCACTGGTTAGGAAAGAATTTTTGCGAATTATATGCGGAAATCGCATCGCTTTACAATGTGTAGCGTTACTTTTAAAGAACAATTCTTTGTTTATGATTGCTTTGACATGTTCAAACCAAATATAGTCTTAATTGAGTCTCATTTCTCCTATTCTCTCTGTTACTGACGATTCAACTCTCTTTATTGATGATAAGAATCCAAATTTTATTGGGATACTACCACATTGTCATCGTAACGAGTTCCGCTCGCCGCGCACAAAACTAACGTCGAATCCAGGCAATTGATATTGCGCCTCGCTTCACTATGCGTCCACTTAACTTCACTTAGCATTTCCCCTAAGCACCATTCGTGATGAGTAGAAAACTGATTTGTTCCCCCACAGCTCCATCTCAAGGCAAATGTAAATAAGTTGTATACCCAAATTTTGGCAAAGACATGCGCAACAAGAAGATTACACAATCAAGCAATTTCAGTCACTTTGGCTGGTAAATCTGCAGAGTAATGTTTCCGAAAATGGCGCTTTTTGAATACAAAAGGCGTCATTATGGAAGTCCTATTAAAACATTGATATGAAAAACATGCAAATAAAAACGGTTTTTAACGCACTTCCAAAAAACTGCATATCTTTCGTTTTACTAGTATTACAGCAAAAAATAAAGGCGGAGTCGTATTTGTTTGCCTTGTCCACGCCACTCATATGTGCGAAAATAGCTTACTGTTGAGAAATAAGCAATATAAATGGTCCCGTAGATGAACCACATTAAAGCAGAACTTTCGGAATGAGAAAGAAATAATACACAGATAAATTCTTACGTGACCTCCTTCAGGGGCCACTTTGACTGGTGGGTGATCGTCCCTTTGATGCAACGCAATTAGCCTCATCAGTGGGTACGTTTAGCCTTTTCTGGAAGAAAAGGTACGGCCATCTTCTGCACTGCTAAAGAAAAAAAGCTGCAAATTTATTGCAAACCGTATCACTCACTTCAAATCATTTATGTTAGTTTTGACAACAATACTTCAAAAGTATGTAATTAAAATAATTGAGTGGTGGGCAAAAACACGGCCTCCAGTGGAAGTCGACCCGCGTTTCATTCATATCGGGGAATCGTGCTACTGCAACTACACAGCCATTCATTCTTCAGCATCTCTATGTTAGTTATCAGGCGCCACCTCTAACAGGTTTGCTCGGGTATCCGATTTTGCTCTGTAAACCCAGTTAAGCCGACAGTTATTGTAATGTTTCGTTTCGAGAGTTTTCTTAAGATCACAACTCAAATTATAATGTGTCATAAAATCGTTTTAGAGACAAGCATGTAATATGCTCTGTTGAAAGAAGACTGACTTATAGAGCCCGATACACGTGTTTCAACCTTGCAGTCTCGTCAGTCGGGTAGTTACCATTTCTCTTCTCTTGCCAATCCTGTGTGGGTGCTCCACTTCCACACTAGGAGTTAGCGACGACGAACGTTTTACACTCTATGTCCGGTATAGTTACCACTGAACACATAGTGCTGTAAACTTGATTGCTCTTGGCTAGTATATCTAATATAACATATCTTTCGTTTCGAGTGTTTTCTCAAAACTACAGTTCAAATTTCAACATGCCAGATGATTCTTATTCGAGCCAAGCATGTCATGTAGTCTGTTGAAATGGGCTGACTTTGATATATGGTGTATTGGGCTCTATAATTCAGCCCTTTTTCAACTGCTATTGTAATGATTGATATTCAAGATTTCTAGTATTCTTACTGCTTTTTTCGCAGTGTCATGATGTTACGTATACACCTAAGAGAATTGAGTGGTGAGCATAAACACGGCCTCAGGCGGGAATCCAGCCCACGTTTCATCCATACTGTTGACGCGTGCTACTACCACTACCGTGCTAAGCTTTATAAGTACTCACCAATGATCAGAAAGGCGTCGCCTCACGTCGACCGACTTCGGTCGGCAAGTGGTAATAAAATGAACCCTACTAGTTGTAGTGGTTGTTCCAAGCCGACATTATCTTGATGTCGTGTGAAAGCAAGGACATTACACAGCAATCAAGCGCGCGCTCAACTCGCCTTACCATGTGAAACGCTTGGCCTTTTTTTTTTTTTTGAGTATCCTTCGCCCTCGTTTATCTTTTAGTGCCATGTAATGTCACTAAAGCTGGCTGCTTTGTATTAAAGCTAAAGAATAAAGTTCTCAGTGTTGATTAATTCCTTAGGAATGCACCATGCAATCGCCTTTGATTTTTAACTTCTTTTGAGGGATTGAATGCGTTTCTAGCCTTTACAATGGCTCACAGTGGCTTCCCATTGTATCGAGTCAGCGTCGCTTATCGTCTCAGACAATTCTGAGACCAGTGTGGTAGCAATTTACCGACTCCGAAGGAATGCGATGGCTTGGTGAGCCATGAGCGCGAGGTCGAACCATTGACCGCGTGTGTGACGCAGAGCACCTCTACCACTGCGCCACCTGCGCTCTTGTTTGGCAATATTATATATTCATTTGTTTCCTGGCATCTTTGACAACTCGGAATGTAGGTAGGTGCGATTATTTGATGGCGTGGTTGGATTAGTTTTGATGCCATATGTTTATATCAGTATGATAGAATCGAAGAGGGAAGGGAAGGGGAAGGGAGTAATGATATATATTAATAGGTCTTCGCATAAGTTTTGACTTCAGAGCGATAAACACCAATTCTACAAAGTAATATTGATTAAAGTTGCTTAACAAAACTATTTGCTCAAACAGCACCATCGTTAATCATCACCGTCGTCGAAAGTGGCTTCTTTGAGAGTCCACGTCGTCTGTATTAATGGTTTTCACCAGGCCAGCGATGAACTCTAACTCCATGGCCAAATTATTCGTGCCAAACGCTTTGTCCAACATCTTTCAAGACCGGACCGGGCCGATTCAGTGTGACTTGCTCTCAGCGGAATGAGACTATCAACACCAGGCCCTACTTTGAGCGTCTCCACTGCTACAACCGGTCTAGACCCTGTCACAGCGACAATCCCATCGTGCTTTTAGACAACGCAAGGTTTGATGTTTTAAAATGACAAAGAGAAATTTAGCCGAGCTGGAGTTACTGGATCATCCGCTGTAAAGTTTCGGCTTATCGCCATCTTATTATCGCCTCTACCGTCGGAGATATTAGGCATTTGCGTCGATAACTGACAACTTTTCTTAAGTTAAAGCACAACGAAATCTATGAGCACTTTATTGCTTGTTGCCTGAAAGATGATAGAAATGTGTTCAAGCTGATGGCGTATACTTTGATTAGTGTTGTTGAGCAATTTTAATTGCTTTTGTTTGATAAATATCGTGATACTACTTTAGCACTAAAACTTATGAGAATACCTAATATTAATTTAATGCATATGTAATGCAATATGAGACAATACGATCTGCACTGTGGAGGAGCCTTCGATGATAGCTCTTCTCTTTCAGATATGGAAAACTGCCCAGGTACCTAAGAAATAGCATTCTCGTTTCATCAACCAATGAGTTCTTCCATTTTTGTCCTTTTCTTTTCTTCTTCCATCTTTATCTCTCAGCTGCACTCTCCTAGATTTCCACTTTTGAGTAACCATCGAAACGAATTCTGATTTACTGAGTCAAGTCGAAGCTCTCAGAAGTACCGGCAATTTTTAATGTTCGCATAGAAAGTTCAAGTTGGCTTGTGCGAAATCGTCAAGTTGTGGTCGATACCAATATGTTGCCGGTTATTTCTCCTTTAAAGACCAACGATTTTGGTGCAATGTGTTTACGAAATGGTAACAATTCGCGTACACGAGGGTCAGGGGGATCAGCATGCGCATGTCACTTGAGTATAATGATGGCTGTTTCTCCACATCTGATTTGTCAGAGGATTTCAATGATGGTGCGCAGTTCCACCATATATTTTTCTCTGCGGGACCGTCTCTGGAGTCCTCATAGATGTTTGACATCCATATGAAAAACCATGATTGGTGCAATCATTTTAACTAAGTAGTGGCAATCATGTTATTAGGATTAACTAATTTTTTAGAGGAATGAGGAGGGCTGACTTATAGAGCCCGATACACGTTTCAATCTTGCGATCTCGTCAGTCGGGCAGTTACCCCTTCTCGTCCTTTGCCAATCCTGTGTGGGTGCTCCAGTCCCCACATCAAGAGCTAGCGACGACGAGCGTTTTACACTCTATGTGCAGTGAAGTTATCACAGAACACAGAGTGCTGTACACTGCAAAAGACGAGAAATGGCAACTGCCCGACTGACGAGGTCGCAAGATCGAAACACGTGTATTGGCTCTGTAAGTCAGCCTTCCTTGGCAGACTACTGACATGCGTGGCTCAAAAATGATTACCAGGCATATCAAAATCTAAGCTGTGGTCTTCAAAAAAACTCGAAACGAAAGATATGATATGTTGTTATTCAGCTGGAAATTTTCACGTCGCTTTGAAAGCAACTCGAGATAAAACGTTCTAGCATTATACTACAAAAATTCCTCTACACACTTTTATGCTCTTTGGCTTGAAGCGAATCATACGAGTGATAAGAATGAAGGTGAAAGGCGAGCGTGAAACATAAATTTTGATCTGGATGCTAGACTAAATTGGAGGGGGCTTTCAAAAACCGGCAAGGTAAAGCTGTAGCCTCAAGTCTCAGCTTTCGAATGATTACTAGCACTCCTATGATGTCTTCCTCTCCATTGAATAAGGCCACTTTTTCATTTGTCCCTCTTAATAAAAAAAAAACCAAAAAAAAACTTTTCGAAAAACAACCAAATAGTGCAGTAATCGGATTTGTATATTTTCAAACGACACTAACAATGCATTAAAAAAGTCCTTGTCCACCAAAGAGGTCGCTTATTCATCTGTCCCCGGATATCAGAAAAGAACACAAAATCAAAATATGGATGATGTCACCGGACAAACAGCCACTACACATAAGCGCGCTTTAATATGATGCATATCATCAATGCGAATCCGTCTCCTGCCTAAATATGCGCAGGCGACAACAGGTGTGAATATACAAACTTCATGTATACCTTTGGCAGAAGTTAATTTAGACTATAAATTCTTTGCACTCAGAATAAATTCAAAGAAAGAAATATTCGGACAGGTGCACATCATCGACTTTGGCAGTGCGTTTTTCTAGCAAAGAATATTGTAGCGACTTGATGAGAAGGTAATCACTTGGAGCAGCATTTAGGCAGAACGGTGGATGAATCAAACTATCCCACCCTAATTCTTCATCCTTTTGCGATGTCAGACTCGCAATATGTGGACGGGCGTTGTTCTGACGCGGCTTGGATAAAACTATAGCAGACAATTTTGACGAACTCTTGCAAGTACACGGTCGAGTTGTATCAACCGCCTTGTGGTTAAGAGATCGACATATGTTGTGTTACTTCGGTGGCAGAATGACTCTGCTGGAATGCTCAAAAGAAGTGCTCGAATTTTAGGCTTCAAACCAAGAAAAAATTTCAAACAATTATTTTCACATATTCAGAAGTTCGAGACTACGAAATCACTGTAAACATAGTTACTTCTCATGTCTCATCTAAGATATGTCTCAAATAATGTAAATTATTACAGCCGACAATTATCATCGACACATAGGCAGAATGCTAATTGGTCTACAATAGACAAGCCTGAGCAAATTAAATTATTTCTCTGGCATAACACGCCCAAACAACTGTAAGCCGACATTGGGAAATGAAAAACGCACGAAGAAAAATTCCTTTTTTTTTCTTAACTCCTCTCTTGTCACCTTCGACTTAGCATAAATCTTATAATATCCATAATGTCAGTTACTTTCACGTCGGAAATGAGCACATTTCAGTAGGCACCACTATTTTAGAACAATTTTTCTAACCCCTTAATTCGCTTGCAAACCTTACGAGTTCAATAAGCCAATTAGCAAAGCAGCATTTTTTAGAAAGGAGTCTTGGGCGCCCTTAATGGCTCTATTCGACGAAAAAGTACGAATTTCAAGACACTTTTCAACATTGTTACGATGACACAATCCAAATTTCGGATAGCAAGCTGGAAATATGTTAGAGCAAATTTGAAAACTTTAATTTTGAGAAAATGAAACACCAGTGAGCTAAAATCGTTGTAATTAGACTAACGCTTATGAGCGCGTTAAAAAACCGATTCGAGTGAGAAATTAATGAACAAGATCAATAATGATAACGCAGTCGAAAACTAGACCGATGGCAGTACTTATAAGACAGTTATGTAAGACTCACATTGCGCCCTCCTCATTGGCTGGATAGGCTTACCAGTTTCAACTCGTCTTGATCTGGATCAATAGTCTTTTGATAAATTGTATACAGTACCAGAAAAGGGGCAATGCATGAATATCTTCGCCAAAAGCAAGATGAAAATTTTCTCATCATGCACAGCGTATATACTCAAAAGGGAAATTTGTAAAATGAACAATGAACGAGTCGTAATAATCAGTAAGTGACCCATAATGTGTGGTAAGTACAGCATAGCATATGTAGGCAGGATCACTATAGTGTTTGAAACCCTTCTAAAATCGTCCAGCGTCACTTAACCCTTTTCCGCTCTTTCGAGCGTGGCCAGAGAAATATAATGATGACAACAAAAAACCACAGTCATAGTCGCTCAGTTTCAAATTACCACAACCGAGTTTTCTTCTAGTGGCTTCTGTTTATTCCAGGACCAATTATCTGTTAACCTCGGTATGGCTTGAATAAATGAGTATTTTCTTCTGTTTAGTTGTTTCGAAGTACTACTGATTTTACATATTGAATATTGACATACCATTCAACAATACAGTTAATAATGCAGCATTAATATCACAATAATCGTGATGGCTAGCGTTTAAGCGGTTTCCCTTCTTCAGAGCCTAGAGAGACCAAATTGATCCACAATGTAGAAAGCCAAAGCCACCATAATATCATCAGAAAACGTAACGAACGAATTTCAGATTGCATAGTAAAACTCCATTTCAAAATACTCACCGTTTTGGTGTTTTGGGTCATCCAGTTATTCATCGAAGACCAGCTGCTTAAGGTCATTGCGTCAGTGAACTGTGTTTAGCTCAGGCCGGAAGGATCAGCCCGAGGTATGAATCAAGGTCACACGTGATTACGACTCCTGCATGTTTTTGGCTCCTGTGCGTGCCAAATGGGTTTTTTTGATCAGAGCTTCGTAACCCAACTAAGTACTCTTTTACACGAACGAATAGTGGTTTACCTGTTTCCGCAGTGTATTCATCCTCGAATGCCTCGCAAGCGATTAGATAAACTGCAGAAAACCTAATGCAGTCGTAGTCTCTGCCGTTTGGCAAACTTTGCAGTCACTGGATTCGCAGAGGCGATCATGCAGTCGGCTGCGCACTAAATGGAGCTTTAGTGTCCTTGGGACTATTTTAACTAATGCTAACGAATTACCCAAGCCTGCAGTTTTATGCAGCGTCCAATAGCTGTACCTTCTTCGTTAGAGATAAGAAGCAGGCTGAAGGAAGACTCGTTTGCGTCGGACTTGTCGCTTGAGTTGAAGGACTTCCTCTGATCTAACCTAGGAAGCTTCTACAGTATCGTAGGCATTAGAGATGGCCATTGTTCGCAATACGCTTAGAGATTCTGCTTTGCGTTCTTGTCCTGTGTACACATTGGTCGCTGTTCGAAACATGTTTTTCAGATGCGCGCGTTTTATGTGAGACGGATGAGATAATAGATTATGAACCAAGACGTTTTTGCTTGGTTTTCGGTACCTTTTTGTGTTGCAAAAGTTATCGGACAGCTTGAGCTGAATGTTAAAAAGTGGGAGCCGATTTTCCTTTCGTTTCTCGCCGGTGAACTTTTTGTACTATGACTGGCTATTCAACAACATAAAACAATTGTCTATAGCCTCTTGGGCTGAGCAGACGACAAAGCAATCATCTATATACCTAAGAAAGAGTAACGGACGGAGATCGATTGCTGGACACTTCACTTTAGACACAAAGGCTATAGCAAAGTCGTTATCCCATCGCCAGCCCTCTGATTTGTGCAAAATAGTTTCCGGACCATTTAAAGAATGAACAGTTTAGGCACTCTTTTGTGGGAGCCATAACCTGCCGGATGATGAAGCCATACATGTTTGTCGTACTCTCGTGCTCCGTTAGAAGCTCGAAAATGGCCTGCATTGTGAACTCATTTGACACCGCTGTATAGTGGACGATTTTGTCGAGAAATTCCATTACGTACGCGCTGCTGGTGGACGATTCACGAAGATGGTCTAGAAGTATTTAGGTATTTTTGAAATGGGTTGGAATGTGTTTAGTAAATATACTAGTCTTAGATTCACGAACCACGTTGTCCTCTCCGTTGGCCCGATTACACAGATGATGATGGGTCTCACGGTAGTCACCAAATGAAGACTTCTGTTTATTTTAAGGGGTATAGTTGATTTCATAGAGAGAATCCTTTATCGCGCTGCAGCAAAAACGCAACAAAATATGATCCACACTCGAGCAATTTTTCCCGGTTAGAATTTTTTCTTAATCTTAGTAATTAATTAATAGCTTACACCTCAACTATTTTGATGTCACGCTTGGCTTTTGAAAAAAAACTTCATACTACGCTGTATCTGATAAAACAAGACTGGGTTTCACACTCGACACGCATCTGTTATCGGCTAGGGTTGTTGTGATTTTGATAGCTGAATTTGAGATAATTCGCCGTTTTGAAGGAATTCTAGATTAGATTTAGATTCTAATATTTTAGTAGTGTCTTTACACGTTTATATGCTTGTGGAGAAAAGGCTTAGACTGCTTAATCGCGAGTCTGGGCTTACTGGCGAATTTTTTGGCATCATATAACCAAAGTGAAATACTTGACCTACAAAACGATAAAGCAAACCTTATGTACACTTATCTTCAGATTCATCTAAGCATGTGCATTCAAATAACACTGACGTTTTGAAAGCACAGTAGTTCAGCGTCAATAATGCAAAATTCCATCCACATACCTGTGCTGAGGATGCACGCAGAAAGTGAATTCAGATTTTCGCTTAGCATTTACAGTGCAACAAAAAGCCCTTCTCAAAAAGCAAGTGCACCATCAGTTTCGTCAAGACTTGTGCAATCGAATATTTATCAAGAGCCTTTGAGGGACTAACTCTGCCTGCAAAAAATGTTCGAATACGAAACAAAATCTGCTACCTCTCCATTATTAAGCACCTTTTCGACCCTTCAGAAAAAGCTCACCTTGGGACTTGTTTTCTACGATTAAATAATTGTTCTATAGCTTAAACTGTAAGACTTTAATGATTGATTCGTACTTCAAAGACGCCTTGTCATCGATTTGGAAGAACAAAACTAATGAACTTTTCCTCATTCATAGAGTTCTCGTTGATCAAAGCATTCCCTTCGGAGTTTCAGTAACCAATCCATAGATCAGGTTTCAAGGATTTTTATGATTCACTTTGTTTTTGGAATGGACTGCTCATTAAGCTGATACCCACATGAAGATTGTGTTTCGCAAAAAGGATCACTTCTATTATCCACTTCTCACTTCGATACCTTGGAAACAACGTATTTTTCAGTTGTCTTTTTGTTCAGATAATCGATCCATATTCCAAATCATAGGGGTTTTAGAGATGCATTTTATCCTCAAAAAGGCTTTTTTTACTGCGATGAAAGAGCTGAAATAAATTTTTGATTCTCACTAAAAGACATCTCGCTTACAAAGCTTTTCATTTGAAATCTATATAACTGCTTAGTAGATTAGATTTTAGAAACTCAATTAATCTATTTGATTTTGAACATCGACCTCGTGTCACGCTGTGACCCCAAAGGAAGGCTGGGCTTCGCATAACTGGAAATAAGACATTGTATGCAAAACCCAGTATTTTTTTGGTTATTGTGAAGCAGTGAGAAGTTCGTTCATGGAATCAAAAACACTATTGGAATTCCTGAAATGTGGCTTCTTGTTTAGTCTTTCAACTGTAAACGCGAGGCCTTGGTCAGCAAAAAATCTTCGAATAATGAACAAATAATTACTTGTGCTCTTCCAGGGCAACAACGAGGTCCTTTGAAAGTGTAGTACAACATTAAAATTTTTTTGACTTGAGCTGTCGAGTGATTCTTCAAACATTAGAGGCGATCAAAAAAAACTTTTTCCCGCGGATTGTAGTGGAGCTAGAATAGTTGAAGTGATGCACTTTTCTGCGAAACCCATTGTTCTTTTAGCTGCTACTGAGTATTACCAACTTTATCATAAAAATCGTAAAAATTATTATAATCCCTATGATTTGATTTTTTCCCTAGTTAGCAAATTCCGAAAGTAAAGCTCTGATCTGAGAGAAATATTTTAATGGGTACCAAATTTTATTCCTGCTCTTTCAGCGCCAATAGAAAGCTTTTTTCAAGGAAGAGACATACCATTCAAATTCTTATAATTTGTGCTATCGAATGGTTATTGGAACACTGAAAAAGACCAATAAATGCGTTTTTCATCATGTGTCGAAACGGCGCTTGTATGATGGAAAAGTATCCAAGTTTTGGAGAATGTGCTCTTCAAAGTTAGACCCATCATCAACTGTGTAGGGACAGCGGATGAGCCAATGTGGTTCACGAACACAACACTGTTCCAATTACTAAAGCACATTTCAGCCCATGTCACCGATACCCAACTCTTTCTGGGCTATCTACGTAGCGCATCCTCCAACAACGCGCACGTATTGTAATCTTTCGACGTAACGGCTCTTTGTACAGAAGTGTCGAATGAGATTGCAATGCAAGCTAAATGCGAGCTTTTAACGAAGCACGAGAGGACCACGAATATGTATGGCTTCACCATCCGGCAGGTTATGGTTCTCTTGAAAGAGTCTTTGAACTGCCCATTTTTTCGATGCTCTGCTAAGCATTTTGCCCAAATTACAGATCTGGCAGGGCAACAGCTAGCGCCAACTCTTGCTATAACCCTTATGTTCATAGTGGAAATGTCAATAATCGATCTTCAGCCATTACTCTACTGCAAGTATATGGATAATTGCGTTGCCGCCTGCTTGACCCAAGAGGAGGACATGGACAAATGTTTTGAGTTGCTGAGTAGGCAGTCAGAGTGCATAAAGTTTACGAATGAGAAACCAAAGGAAAATTGACTCCCATTTTTGAAAGTTCAGGTCAAACTGTTCGAAAACTCCTGCAACACAGAATGCAACAAAAATCAAGCAACAAAGACATCTTGGATCATTACCTTCCATCTCATCCATCACACATAAAACTCTTACTTCTGCGTAACATGTTTCAAACAGCGACCAATGTGTGCACGAAAAAAGAACACATGGTAGAATCTTCAAATATAGCGCCAAGAATAGCGATATATAAAGGCTACGATAAGATAGTTGGTTCCCAGCTTAGATTTAGGGGAAGTTCTTTGCCCCCAAACGACGAGTCTGACGCAAACAAGGTTTCTTTTCGTTGCCTTTTATCTCTGACGATGTAAGTGCAGCTATTAAACGCTGCCTGAAACGAGCAGATTTGGATATTCCCGTATCAATAGTTGACATACCCCCTAAGACACCAATGCGCCATTTAGTCTGCAACCGGCAGTGTGACCGCCCATGCAAAACCAATGCCTGTAAAGTTTACCCTAACGGCAGAGACGGCGACTTCATGAGATCCGCTGCAATTTATTTAATCGCTAGCGAGGCATGCGAAGGTGAATACATTGGCAAAACAGGTAAACTACTGTTCGTCCATGTAAAAAAGCATATAGTAGGATTATGCAGCTCTGATCCTAAAACCCCACTAGGCACGCATAGGAACCAAGAACGCACAGAGTAATGTTTGGAGTCAAATTCGTCATCCTCGCCAAGGAATCAAAAACATCTGCGCTTAATACGTTAGAAGCCTTTCCGATTCGCAACGAAGGCTTAAAAATGAACCGAAAAGAGGAGTGCTTTGTCATCACACGTGACCTTGAACTATACCTCGGGTGATCTAATAGGCCTGAGTGTGGCACAACCGATTGATGCACTGACCTCAAGCGTCTGGTCTTCAATGAGTATTGATTGACCCAAAACATCAAAGCGGTGAGTGATTTAAAATGAGCTTTACTATGCAATTTATAATTTATTTCTTACGCTTTCTTTCGAGGTTATGTAGATTTTGGCTTAGTGGATTGTGGATCAATTTGATCTTTCCAAGCTCTGGAGAAGGTGACTCGCCGAATCGTTAGCCACCACGATTATTTCAATAATAATGCTGCTTTACTGACCGCATTGCTGTATGCTTCGCTATTACTCAGGAATTAATATCAATAACACCTCGAAACGGCTAAACAGAAGAGAATGATCCGTTCATTCCTTTTCTTCAGCACCTTAAACTGAGATTAATATATGCGTACCTATTCTGACTCTTTCGCTCTACTCATCGCTTACCGTAAGTAGAGGTTAAAATCTGTTATTCGCCATCCCACAGCACTGGAATTCGCTTCGGCAATCTCTTTCTGTGCAATTTTCATTAAGTCTGAAAAAATGAATCTGCCGTTTTTTTTTTGCTATTTTCTGTGTGCAACAAAATTTTATACCATGGCTTTATATGAATTTTGAAGATGACGACTTTCGTGTTCACTAACGAATTTATCTCAGATTTGCTGATTTGTAATTTGACTTTGATATTTTCAAGTGATGTCCTGAGAGCACAGTGTTGGGAGAGTAAGACGAGTAGTGTAAAATCGCATATAACCTCCCACTTCGGCTCTTTTATGACGTTCTCTGTTGGTTTTACATCATGAAGACAACTTTGTCATGCAACAGATTCAAAAAATCGGGCCGTTTACTTTCTTGATACTAATTCTGCATTCAAATTGCACTGACTTCGAAATCGTTCAGTTGCGAATTTTCTCGCAAGTATTTTGGTATACAATATACTTGCATTGCTCTCATATAGTCTCTCCAAGCTCCACTAACCGGTTGAAAACCATACGCATCATACTGACCTATGGTTCATTTCAAGCAACAGAGTTTTCTGCAGCGCACGCATAATTAGTGGACTTGTATAGAACGCGTATAATAAGTGGACTTGTTGGGGAGATTACTCAGTAAATTTGGGTTTCAAGAAAATATTATCACTTTCCGTTGATGAAATATCACTAAAGAGTTCCATGTGAAGGTTTCTGTGTAAATATTGATCAAAAAACCCCAGTGTGTCAGGAAACGAACTATCTTTGAACAAGAAAGACCACATCACAAAACGAACTCATCTAAAACCGTATTCACCATATGTTTATTTTGTTTTTGGTCTGTGTTTTTATAACCGTTCGATAGCTTGAGAAATGTCAGTTCTCGTGGCATGCTTGGTTCATGTTTCCACCTTCATACTACGTTTTTCTAACCAAAAAATATAATGTTTTACAATCTCAGTCCATTTTTCGAACTTCACAGTGGAAACTTAAATGTTATGTAGTATTATCCTAGACTAGTTACATGGAATTTTACTAGAGAGGTGCACGAAAACGTATTCGTAGTGAAAAGACTACACTGATTTCTCGAAAAGTCGCCTATTCTTTATGGACTGTGTAGAATGCAGTCGCACCTTGTGAAATGTGTTCGTCTTTTCATTCTTTTATAACTCAGCAGAGATTTTTCATTAGACTATCAGTAATTCTTCAGCAGCTCGAAAAGTGGGAAATTCACTACTGAACCTAATTGGTTGGGAGACCTTCGCAAAAAGATTTGATAACAAGAGAAAAAGATGACTTTGTGCTCAAGAGCGCATGTGGCCAGTGGTCATGGTATTTTGCATCGCACACGAGGCCATTGGTTTGATCTCGCGCTCATGACTCATAAAGCTTTCCATCCCTTTGGGACCGGTAAATTTCTTGCAAAACTTATCTGGTGGCATAAGCAGCACTGACTCAATATCTCGGTAGGCCATCACGTGTCATTGTAAAGGCTCAGACATGCATTCAATCACCTCAAACGAGAATATAACTTGAAGACGATTGCATGGCGCATCTCTAAAAGATTCTCTGACGCCAAGAGTTTTATCCTTCTTATTTTTTGCTCTGATAGTGCGTTGTTTGAACTCCTCCGCGGAATTTGTTCAGTCTTATGAAATGGATTTTGGACTCTCGGCCTGGTACATCTTCACGAAAATATTGAATGTAACTCGAAAGAGGTGTATAGGCCAATTTCTATTGAAAGGAAAGCCCATGTCCCAAAAATTTCTACTTTTCAAAAAGCCGCATACCTGGAAAGGCAGAGCCTTTTAGCTATTTTTGCTATTGGTCTCGAAGATTTTGCAGACGCATATTTAAAAAGCCCATTTTCTGCATTTTTGTCACCAAAATCTCTCACATATATTTCAATGTTATTGAGATTCTGTTGAAATTATTTATCGAGCGGTCAAATAGTTGGGTAGTCACGCTGATCAAGAACATGCTGGAAAGACAGCACTAGTCTGTAGTCATTTTCCATTCAGCTGTCTTCCATTCGTCACGGATATTTGCCTGCCCTCCAATCAGCTCGTAGTGATTGGTCAAGGACAGGCTCTGAAAGATGGTCAGCTTCCTGCATGTGAGCATTAGGTCGCATCAAACACCTGCTAATCGTCATAAATGGGCAGGGTTTTGGGAGAGAGAGCTTTACTTGACCCAATATCTGTGACAAATGTATCTCCCCTTCGGCATTGTTTACTGGCATGCTAGCATGTAACCGGCTATAGATAGTGCTATTTAAGTTATCTGAAGAGCTTGGAACCGTACAACGTGCTAAGTTCGTCTTGAGACCTATCAACTAAAAAGGAATGCATAGAACACCTGGAGTAGCGTTCTTGTCCAGTGGCAAATGCTGCTTTCAAAAACAGTGTCTATAGCATACAAGATGATAAGAATACTTATAGTTCTTGAAGGATAAAGGATAAAAGACAAAGGTCTCGGCGCTAATCAAACCCTGAGAGATGCGCGATGCATTCGTCTTCAATTTTCAACTTCATATAAGGTGCCTGAATGCGTATCCGGCCTTTACAATGACTCGCGGCGGCTTCCGTTTCATCCAGTCATTGTCGCCAATCCTCCCAGATAAGTTGGAGACCTGCCTGATACTAATTCACTGATCGCGGAGAGATGGATTGCCTGGTGAGTCCTGAGGAAGAGAGCGGACCATCGACCTTGTGTACTACTCAGAGCACCTTCAAACACTTCGCCACGTGGGCCATTTCAAAGGATAGAAAAAAGAATTTCTGTATTCTGTGAAGACCCCAACTCCTGAAGTACACTGGTGATGGAAAATTTGGGATCAGTTTAGTGGCATAACATGCGCTGTAGAATACTTTTTGGACAAACTATCCACTGTCCAGTAACTTACTATCACAACGATGATTTTGAAGCATATGTCATACGATTATACCAAAATTCGAAGATTTGTCTCGTATTATTTTATTCGGAAGTACAAACTTTATCATCATAATTTAACATTTGACGATAGTATATTGATGATTGGTTATTGACGCCTATTCACAGCAATGAACAGATTCCACTTGATATAGGATATGAATGATAAACGTGAGTGAATTGTGGATAAAAGTAGATAGGAGAGCATGAAATCGTTCCATAGGGGAAGAAATATGATTTTCTTGAATGTGTTTGGGTTTCATTTCCAATAATATGTGGTTTAGAGAGCCTTGATAGAATTTCCAGGTTTCGGCGATGAAACGATATTGATGTAGCATACAAGCGGATCCAAAAAAAGGTTTCATCCATACGACAATAGAGCAAAGTATCTTCTGCAACTTTAAAGAAGCTCCAACTCCTCAAGTATACTGGTTACGAAAGAATATTTGCGAATTATCGCGGAAATCGCATTGCTTTACAATGTGCAGTATCACACTTGAAGAACAATTCGTTGTGTTATGATTGCTTTGACATGTTCCGACCAAATACAGTCTTATTGAAGTCTCATTTATCTTATTCTATCTGTTACTAACAATTCAACTCTTTTTAGTGATGATAAGAATTGAACTTCATTGAGAAACTACTAAATTGTCCTCGTAACGAGTTGCGCTCGCCGTGCACAAAATTAACGTGGAGCCCAGGCAGTTGATCTTGTGCACCGCTTCATTAGCATTTCCCCTAAGCGCCGTTCGTGTATGAGTAGAAAATTGATTTGTTTCCCCCACAGCTCCGACTCAAGGCAGGTGTCAGCAAGTTGCATATCAAAATTTTCGAGAGGAAATGTGCAACTGAAACATACCACAATCAAACAATTTCAATTACTTTGGCTGGCAAATCTGCAAAGTAATGTTTTCTGATATGGCGTTTTTCGTATACAAAAGGAGTCATCGTAAAAGTACTATAGAAACCCTGATATAAAAAACATGCAAATACTCTTCCAAAAAAACTGCATATTTTTCCTTTTACTATTTTTACAGAAAAAAATAAGGGCGGAGTCGTATTTCTTCACCTAATACTCGCCATTCAAGTGTGCGTAATAGGTTGAGGAGAAAGTTTTGGAATTTGCCCATAACTTTAACATGTTCGCATTTTTATATGCGATTTTTACATGGTTTGAAAACTCGCATTCTTGCTCAACGATTGATATATAACTCTTCTATACTGCAGCAAGATGGAACTGAACCGCGAACAGTAACGACTGTTGATGCTTCACGTGTACAAGGTGGGCACAAATGCCGCTGACACTGTTCGTCGAATCAATGAGGCATGGGACGAAGGAACTGTTGGAAAGACAGCTGTCTACGATCACTTCAAGGACTATTAATTTATTAACTATCAACTACTGATTATTAATTATTGACTCAATGACTATTGAATTGTCTTTTGTTCGAAATTAATTAATGCATGAATAAGTTTTTATAAGCAAATTTCGAAAACTTTCTCCTCAACCTATTAATAGGTTATTGTTGAGAAATAACTAGTATAAATGGTCCCATAGATGAACCACATTAGAGCAAAACTTTCGGGAAGAGAAAAAAACAATACACATAAATAAATTCTCACGTAACCTCTTTCAGGAGCCACTTTGACTGGTGGGTGATCGCCCCTGTAATGTGACGCCCTTAGTCTCATCACCGGGCATGTTCAGCATTTTGCGAAGGTTAAAATACGGCCTTCTCCTACACGGCTTAAGAAAAAAGTACAAATTGATTGCAAACCATATCAATCACTTCAGATCTTTTTTTTAGTTTTGACAGCAATATTTCAAAAGTATATTCCTGGAAGAATTTAGTGGTGGGCAAAAACGAGGCCTCGAGCGGGAGTCTAATCCGCGCCTCTTTCATACGGGAGTCCCGTCTACTACCACTACACCACCAATGCACATTTGCACCATCACTCATTCCTCAGTATCTCTATGTCAGCAATCAGCAGCAAACCTCTAACAGGTTAAGTCTGGCATGCGATTTTTTTCCATAAACCCAGTTGAGCTGACAGGTGTTGTAATATTTTGCTTCGAGTGTTTTCTTAAGAGAACAACTCAAATTTTCAATATGTCATAAAGTCATTTGTGAGCCACGCATGTCATGTGATCTGTTAAAGAATTCCGAACTTATAGAGCCCGATACACGTGTTTCGACCTTGCAGTCTCGTCAGTCGGGCAGTTACACTTTCTCGTCTTTTGCCAATCCTGTGTGGATGCTCCACTCCCCACAGTAGGAGGTAACATCGCCGAACATTTTACACTCTATGTCCGGTAAAGTTACCACCGAACACATAGTGCTGTACACTTGATTGCTCTTGGCTAGTATATTTAATATAGCATATCTTTCGTTTCGAGTGCTCTCCTTAGAACACAGTTCAAATTTTATCATGGCAGATAATCATTATTCGAGCCACGCATGTCATGTGGTCTGTTGAATTGGGCTGACTTTGATCAATGGTGCATGGGGCTCTATAAGTCAGCTCTTTTTCAACAGCTATTGTAATGACTAATACTCAAGATTTCTAGTATTTTTACTATCTTGTCCGCAGTATCATGACGTTACATGAACACCTAAAAGAATTGAGTGGTGAGCAAAAACACGGCCTTAGGCGGGAATCGACCCCGCGTTTCATCTATGCCGCTGACGCGTGCTACTACCGCTGCCGTGCTACGCTTCAAAAGTACTCACGGATGATCAAGAAGGCGTCGCCTTACGTCGATCGACGTCGGTCGGCAAGTGGCAATTAATGCATCCTAGTCGTTGTAATGCTCTAAGCCGACATGCTAATGCAGTGTGTAAGCACGAACATTAGACAGCGACCAAGCGCGCACTCAACTCGTCTTTCCATGTAGATCGTTTGGCTTTAACATTTCTGATTGTCCTACGCCCTCGTTTGCTTTTTAGTACAATGTACTCTCACAAAAGCTGGCAGCCTTATAGTAAAGCTAAGATAAAGTTCTTGGAGTTAATCAATCCCTTAGGATTGTACCATGCATTCGCTTTCAATTTTCAAGTTCCTTTGAGGGACTGAAAGCGTACCTGGCTTTCACAATGACTCGCAGTGGCTTCCCGTTGCATCGAGGCAACGTCGCCAATAATCTCAGACTAGTCTGAGATCACTCTAATAGTATTTACCGACCCAGGAGTGATGGATGGCGTGGTAAGTCATGAGCGCGAGATTGAACCATTGACCTCGTGTGCGACGCAGAACACCTCTACCATTGCGCCACATGCGCTCCTGCTTCGTAATATTATTTATTTATTTATTTCCTGACATCTCTCAAAGCTTAGTATGCAGGTAGGTGAGATTTTTTGATGACGTGGTTGGATTAGTTTTAATGCCATGTGTTTATGGCACTTTGATAAAAATCGAAGAAGGAAGGGAAGGGGGAGGGGTAATGATATATATTATTAGGTCTTCGCATAAGTTTTGACACTAGAGCAATAAACGCCATAATTGCCAAGTAGAATGAATTAAAGCTGCTTAACAAAGCTATTTTCTTAAAAACAGCTCCGTCGTCAAGGATTATCGTGGACGAAAAGTATCTTCTTTAGGAGTCCACGTGGTTTGAATCAATGGTTGTCACCAGGCCTGTGATGAACTCCAACTTCACGGCCAAACTGATTCATGCCAAAGGCTATGCGTAACATTTTTTGAGACCGAACCGGGCCGATTCAGTAGGTTTTGCTTTCAGCGAAGTGAGACGATCAGCACCAAGAGCTACTTTGAGCATCTGTACCTCTACAACCGGTCTGGGCCCTGTCACAGCGACAGTCTCATTATGCTTTAACACAACGCAAGGTTTCATGTTGCCAAACCGACAAAGAGTAAGTTGACCGTGCCGGTCTGGAGTTGCTGGATCATTCGCAGTAAGGTTTCGGCTTATCGTCTTCTGATAGTCTCCCTCCGTCCGTGATATTGGACATTCCCGCCGATAATTGATAACCTTAGTCAAGTCCTAACATAGAGATCTATGAGAGCATTAGTGTTTTGTTGCCTGAGAGATGGTGTAAATGTGTTCAAGCTGATGACGTATATTTTGAATAGTGTTGTTAAGCAATTTCAATTACTTCTAATTAATAAATTTCGTGTTATTGCTTTAACGCCGAAATTTATGAGAATACCTAATATTAATGTAACGCATATGTAATGCAATAACACACACTACTATCTGCACTGTGGAAGAACCTTCAATAATAGCTTTTCTCTTTTCAGATAAGGAAATTATCATGGTCCCTAGGAGGTATCATTCTCGTTTTATCAACCAATGAGTTCTTCCATTTCTGTACTTTTCTCTTCTGCTTCCATCTTCATTTCTCAGCTGCACTCTTCTAGATTTCCATCCCTGGGTGACCATCAAAAAGAAGTCTGGTATATTAAGTCAAGTTGACGCTCTTGGAAGTACCGGCTATCTTTACCGTTCGCATAGAAAGTACAAGTTAGTAGGTGCAAAAACGTCAAGTTTTGGTCGAAACCAATATGCTGCGGGTTATTTCTTCCTTACAGATCAAAGATTTCGGTGTAATGTGTTTACAAAATGGTAACAATTTGCATGCACGAGGGTCAGGGGGATTAGCATGCGGGTGTCACTTGAGTACAATGATGGCTACTTCTCCACATGTGATATGCTAGAAGATTTCATTATTGGTGCCCTGTTTCACCATATATTTTTCTCTGTGGGACAGTCTCAGGAATCCTCAATGATGTTTGATCTTCATGTGTGAAACCATGACTGTGCTCAATCATTTTAGCCAAATAGTGGGCAATAGATTATTAAGATCAACTAGTTTGTTAGAGGAACATCATAACAGATGTCAATCTAGCCGAAAGTTGTTGTGCATTTCGACTCTATTGAAATTTGCTCAATTGCGGGATTTCAAAGATTCACCTGGCAATACCTAGTTGCAGATTAGGACTTGTAGCGTGGTTATGGCCCCCCCCCAAAACGTTTTTATGAGGAAAGTGTTCAAATTGCGTCTTTGAAGCGGAAGACCGTGAAGGAGTGAGTAAAATCTTTGGAAGCTCAAACAGCTTGTTTCTCGGCTCCTCACATAAAGGCCATATCTTTAAACAAGAACATTTTTCCAACTGTCATACAACTCGCCTTTGCTTCGAGTGTTTCTTAAGACCACGCTCAAATTTCAGCATATCTCCTCGTTATTACTTGAGCCAGCTTGTCATGTGGGTCTGTTAACTGGGCTGACTTATAAAAAACATTAACAGACCACATGACATGTTGGATCAGATAACAATGACGAAATATGTTGAAAATTCAGAGCGGTCTTAAGAAAATACTCGAAACGGTAGGTATGATGCACTAACGGTGCCAGCCAAGAGTAATCGACTGTACAACGGTGTGTTTACAGCCACAGTTTCGCTTGACATACAGTGTAAAATGTTCGACGTCGTCCAATCTTAGTATAGAGGGTGAGCGCCGCGAAAGGATCGACTAAAGGACAAAGGGTACCGCCCGATTGATGAGACCGTCAGATCGGAACACGTGTAACGTACTCTGTAAGTCGGCCTATTTAACAAATCACATGACATGTTGGCTCAAATAATAATGACGAGATATCTCGTACAATAATTGTTTACTCTATTTCTTTGTATTTCATTTATGCTGTTGTATTCGTTTGACAGCTTGGGAAATGCCGATTGTGCTAGAGGACTCTTTTATGAAGAGGCTTGCGAAGAAAAAAATAAGTGGAACACTAAGATCAATTCTCATGACCAATGACAGAGGTTGCAACGAGGAATATTGTTTATATCAGGGTAAGTCTGTGTCTAAAAAGTTGTCACCCGTAATACATAGAGTAGAGCTCTTCTAAAATTCTATAAGCGATTCAATTCATAAAACTCACTAATAATAGAAAGTTATTAGATGTTATCGATCAGCGGCATATTACTGATATATTTGTATCATTTCTGTCAGAAAACAGCATTGTCACTGTAACGTGTTGAGCTCAACGCGTCAAGCCGCGCGATACTGCTCCTTGTAGCGTAAAAAATCAGCCAAAATCAGCGACAGTATTCCCTAATCATCGTTGTTTTTGCAAAAAATTGTTCTTTGGGTTATTCGTGCTTGGTTAGGTTCGAAAGATCTTCATTACATTGCGACCGAAATTCGAGTTTTCAACTCAAAACCTAGCTCGACATCCACCACGTGTTTCCATAAGGTTTAAAATTTCCGACGTCCACAAGAAATAATAGTGACAAAATTCTCAAAGAAAATTTCAAAAACATGAGACAGCAAGCAGATTATCTATCAATCTATTGCTCAACACTTATTCCAGAGCCATTTTCATTGTTGGGAGACTGCCTTGTGACAAAACGTATTAATCGCAGCCTCATCACCGGCACGTTCAGTCCCATCTGAAGGCCGAAATGCGATAATCGCCCGTTCAGCTGGAGAAAAAAAAAAGAAAGTGTAAATTAAATGCGAACCATATTGCTCACTCCAATTCAATAATCTATCTGATAGTCATTTTTTGCGCCATGTATGTGCAACATTGTGGGAGTGACTTTATTTCGTACAAATAAAGCCCTGCTTCAATCACACACCCGGCCAAACCATGAAGCTAACATTTCATCTAGAATAAAAATTTTATAGAAGGCGTATTTTAATCAATCAGCTCACTTCATGTAACCAAAATGTTTCAAGTGTCTGTGATAAAGATGTCAGAAAGAGTAAGCAAAGCTATCCCAAGATATGGCCAAATCGACTCGAGCCCATTCAGCAGTATCACAGGGAACACGAAAACACTTAAACTGTAGTCTTGCCCCCACGGAAATACGAAAGCTTTCGTGGATAATCGGTGCAAGAAAACGAATCGGATGCAGGATTTGTTAAGATATGCAAAAAATGACCCTAGCTGATGTGCAGAAATACTGCGTGACTGTGAACTGATCACATATCTTGGGCCTGTCGTGCGATCTGTTATGGCACCTACAAAGTCTTCGACGAGTGTTTCAGCCTTGTATTTTCATCAGTAGCAGTGCCTTTCGATTCAGGCAATCCTTTACAAAGCAATCTACTACCTACATACAGAGTAATCGCGTGAAAAAAAATCTCCTATTTTCAATCGCTTTCAGGAGTGACATGATGTTACAAGTGCATATCCGATAATGTTGAGTGATATACAAAACTTTAAACATCAGACTTGCACTACCGAGGCTCCTACTCTACTACCACTCTTTCCACAAGCAAAGTTTCGACCTGGCAGCTACTAACCTCTAGCGGCTTGGCCTGACTGACGAAAGCTTCTAAAAGCGGTTAAATAATGACAATCTTCATTTACTACATAAATCCAATATCCGTCAAAGTAAATAGCTCTCTGCTGATATGTGCTTACTAAGCTAAACCTCTGACGTTTGGTTGCTCGCAGATCAATTCACTGTATCGTAGCAAGAATGATAGCAGAACATGAGCCTTGGTAGCGTAGTCGGTTAGCATGCGCCGATTCCCGTGTGGTCCAATGTTTTGTATATCACTCAACATTATAGTAAGGCTTACAATGCAAACAAGAATAGGCATAAACTGATGTAATACACAATTTTTACTTTCACCATAAATATAGCAGTGTTACGGCGTTATAGTCAATACACAATGATGCTGAGCAATATACAAAACTCACGACTCCGGGCTGGAGTTGATCCCGCGTTCCGCCGATACCGTGGCGCTTTCTACCACAACACTAGAGTGTCCACCTTTCTGCTGTTACTCTACCATTACTATGTCCTTTTACGGACATAATTAAAATGACAAAGGAATGTTTATTTCACTATTATTAATGGATTAAAATCAAAAGCGGTCTCGACTTGAGCAAAACGGCTATTTAACGTTTTCGAAATTCTGCCAGGTCACAAACACACTTTTCATGAAACATGTGAATTTAGTCAAAGAACGAAATGTCGGAACACAGTTAAAGATTTAGGTCTTTATGAATCCCTATAGACTTCATCAAGAATTCCGTCTTATCATGAATTTTAGAGGTGGTATAATGTAAATATAGTTTATTCAATAACAGGCGATTAACTAGTAATGCATCAAATCAATGAAGCTATTCTTTGAGGCATGACTCTCATCAACATACCGGTCTCGGAACGATGAAAGCCTTGGTGGGCTTGATACACAAGATAGAATGAGCGTGTTTGCTGCAAAACACCCGTAATCAACTCGGTGGGTAACAAATGGAGTGGCCTTTCATTGTAAAAACTTTGGCTATTAACCTAATAATGGAGAGCCAACTTCTACACTATTTCTCAACATATCTAGTGGTACAAATGACATGAATTAACAATTGGGATAAGAATTTATTGTCGTTCTCTGTTGATCCATTCACAGGAATATCGTAACTGCACGAAATTATACAAAGTCTCAAAATATTTGTCGCAGACTATCTTATTTTACACTAATAGAGGCACAAGAGATCATCTGCAAATAAAATTGTTCTTAAACATGAATGAATCTATCAGAGCACCGGACAGTTATACAAAGCACGAAGGTGTACCTTATCTGTAAAGAAACCGTGCATTCTCTTGAGTGCATGTGCCAGTTCCGCAATATTCAAACTAAATATGAAAAATGCATGCTGAACATTTGACGCAATGGAAAAAAGCCACAAATAATGCTCTCTAAGATTACAAATATTTTAACACCTATGACGTTAGCAACTAAATGCACTAACTTACTTAGTTCTCATGGCCTCGTAAGTCCGTCTATCAATGGGTGTACAAGTATCACTCCGCCGTTCAATTATTTTTAGCTGTTCTGGTAATAGAGATAAAGATAAAAAACTCCTTTTTTTTGCTTGAAATGTGTTGAATATGCTATTTATCGATGTGTTTTTATATACAAAATATTTTAGGAGCTGCTCTATTATGGCTGCGCCAATCGAGGCCTTCAAGAGCAAGTCTTCTTGAATAAGAAAATGTGTGCGGTCTTTGAAAAAAAAGTTCTCAGAGCTCTGCATGTCGCACCAAAAGTGGTCTCACACATTTGTGATTTTGCTGTTTTCCGCACCCCTTCCGAAATAAGGGTCTTCCTCAATTTTTTCCAGTTGCTTCTTAGCTTGATCAACAGCTCATATCTAAACAATTCTTGCCGTATGCTCAGGTCTTGTGGGTAAAATTGTAACTCGCTTTAACAACAAAAACAAAAGTATATCCACACTTGAGGCATTTCAGCGAGTCTTTCATCGGGTAGAGCACTCCTCTCAGACTTTCAGAAACCATTCGATAATCTGAATTCTGCTGATTCCAGTGATGCATTTGGTCTTTTAAAAAAACTTCTCTGTGAGCTGTAATAGGTTAGGGTGCGCAATGCAGCGACGGCACCTGGCCACTACGCATTGCCACGTATGTGAATGGGAATTCGCAATATTGGCCTCTGGCTGACGAGCCATCTTAACATTCCCCACATTGATTAGTCATTACAACTGTCTTTGATTCTCACCAATTTCACTTAATCATAAGCATTTCTTGCTTCGCCAGTCACCGGAAAAGAAGCCGTCATGCTCTTACAGTGATACGGCGTGTTAGAATCTAAATACTATGCAAATAATGACATCCAGTGAAGCCTCACTTAGATTCAAAATTGCTTGGCGATGTTACAAGCACAGATGTCGCGATAAGGTCGGTATTAGAGACGGAAACTGGTTCAGGAACAGCAGTTTTTATTTTGCTGCTACCTCCATCTCTTCCACGGTTTTAGTTAGGAGTCAACGCCGCCCGAATGGTGCAAAAAATTTCTGCATAAGCAGCGGCGCAGTTGTGGAGTGGAATAACTATTTGCGTGAAATGTTGCAGAGCAGCTGATTGGACGCCGTTGTAAAAAGATTGGAGTCAAAGGCAAGATTGTGGGGATAGGCAAATCATTGTTACAAAGAGGAGGAACAATGCCGGAGGTGTGCTTCCTCAACATGGAATTTTTGGAGGAGTCTGCTGCAAGACAAAACAATGCCTCTTTGTGCCGGTTCCAGATACCACAGCACCAACCTTGCTGGCTGCTATCAAAAACAGCGCTGCCCTTACGATCTATTTCGATTGATGGAAAGGGTACCTAGCTGAAGACATATAAAAAGCCCGTTTCCAGCACTTCACGGTTAACCATCATCACAGTTTTATAGATCCACACACAGGTACTCACTCTCAAACTGTAGAAATGATGTGGGGATCTGCAGAATGTCGAAACAGAGGGCACCGAGGGGCCGCACGTCATTGCGATTGTTGCGATTTTCCGTTTATTTTTTGCCAAGTTCCCAATTGTAATCTCTATTGCTGATTTAAGTAATGATGTTTTTGGATCCCTCCTGGATGCCATCAAAATTTTCTGGCCTCTTGAACAGCGATCTATAATTTGTTATGAGTTTGCCAATATTTGAAACACGATAAATTATCATTAAAAATTTTTTTCTTCAAAATAGCACATGGATATGTAGAAAATATTTTGGAACAACGGAGAGATCTTTAATTTCAATAAAAAAATCGGCATACGATTTATGCAGCGGCCTGGCATTACAGCTGCACACACCATACTCGACCAGATGTGCTCACTGAGTGTGAAACCCAAAATTCTTGCGGTCGTTACGAACCCCGAAAAAGTAGTTTCCTGAAGCCAAATATGTTATCACAACCGTGAAGATTTTCTATCTAACGATTAAAAGAACATTACAAAACGAATCTTATTTTTATTGTATGATGCCAAAAATAAGCTATTTGAAAAATCACGCATGAAATTGAAATTCACTATCGAGTTATCGATAAACTACAGAAGCGTTTTGCAATAGCAAAAAAGGCGCTTTTACCGAAGGCCTCAAGTGGCGCAGCCATAATAGAACAGTACCCAAAATACTTACACACTTCAGGCAAAAAGAAGAGTTTGTATATCTGTATTTTTACTACTATTACGGCTTAAAATAATTGAACGGAGGAGTCATATTTGTACACCCATTGATATACGGATTTACGATGCCCGGACAACTAAGAAAATTACGCATTCAATTGCTGTCGTCATAAATGTTAAGTTATTTATTATCTTGCAAAGATTTATTTGTGACCTTTTTTCGATGCGAGTCAAATATTAATTAGGCATTTTTCAAATTTAGCTCGAATGTTGCGAAACGGCACATGCAATTAAGGGAATGCACGGTTTCTTCATAGATACGGTACACCTTCGTGCTTTGCACAACTGTCCGGTGCTCTGATAGATTCCTAGATGTTTAGCAATGATTTTACTTGCGGATGATCTCTTGTGTCTTTATTAGTGTAGAATAAGTTATTCTGGAGCAAATATTACGAGATTTTGTATAATTTTGAGCAGTTACGATAATCCTGTGAATGCATCGATAGCGAACGACAATAAATTCTCATCCTGGTTGTTATTTTTTGTCATTTGTACTATTCAATATGTTTAGAATTAGTGTAGAAGTCAGCTCTCCATTAACAGGTCTTGATGGTCAGAACTTTAACGCTGAAGTTTCACTCCATTTGTTACCCAACCGAGTTGATTACAGGTGTTTTGCAGCAGACACGCTCATTCTATTTTATGTATCAAGTCCACCAAGGCTTTCATTGCTCCGAGGCCGCCAAGTTTAAAATAGTCTTGTCTCGAAAGATAGCTTCACTAATTTGATGCATTACTAGTCCACCATCTGTTATAATATAAGCTATATTTACATTCTATTCCTTCTAAAATTCATGATACGGTCAAATATTCGAAGAGCTTTTGAGGACTCATCAAGGTGTAGAGCTTTATCTTTTATCCTTCCGTGCTTTGACATTTCGTTCATTGATGTTGAGAGTTTTTGCATATTGCTCAGCATCAATGTATGTATAACTATAACACCGTAGCATTGCTATAATCACGGTAAAATAAAAGACTGTTGTGTATTGCATCAGTTCATATTTATTCTTGTTTCCATTGTAAGCTTTATTACTAGAATGATGATTGGTATAGAAAACATTGAACCACACGAGAATTGGCGCTTCGTTACCGACTACGCTACCAAGGCTCATGTTCTACTATCATTCTTGCTACGAT
The DNA here is from genome assembly GCA_019055375.1 of Parelaphostrongylus tenuis. Lineage (NCBI taxonomy): Eukaryota > Metazoa > Nematoda > Chromadorea > Rhabditida > Metastrongylidae > Parelaphostrongylus > Parelaphostrongylus tenuis. The sequence continues at coordinate 27,738 of JAHQIW010003795.1, forward strand.
ACACCGAATTGATCGGTGAGCAGCCAACCTTAGCCGTTTCGCCTAGTGAGCACATATCAGCAGTGAGCGCATTTACTTTGACGGACTTTTTGCGACACAAGGCGTCGAAGTTGTCAGCATCCGTGTGTTAATAGTGAACGGAGCAGTGGTATCGCGCGCTCCGGTATGGATGAAATGCCAATTCAACATCCACTTAAATATTTGAATTCTGCTTATCATTCAGCAATCTCAGATTGCCATCATTCCACCATAACATTGCTATGAAAGCATTAAAATGTCGAATTATAACAGACTTGTCCACCTAACATAGAGACCCAACAGGTAGATCACTTCTCATCTGCATGAAAGAACATCTAGATAGTAAATTTGAAATAGATAAAACCAAACCTTTAGGCTTACATAGAGCACAAAAACACAACAAAAAGGATTTTGATGTGACTGTCACAATTCCAGCACAGAAATCAAAAACATCCACGCGCAAAACTGTTGAGGCCTTTTGGATATACGCCCAAAATCCCTAAATGAACCGGGAGGACGAGTGCGTCACCATCACACGAGATGTTGTGCCCTTTCTTCGTTTGTTTACTCTAACCTGATTACTCTATTCTATTATTCTACTCTATTCTATGTTGCAGAACATCAGAAAAGATGTGGATATTAATAATGCAATGCAGCCAAAGATTGTGAAACTTCAAGATGCTAAAAAACAAACGATAGCGGTGAGGTATTAAAAACAAAATGCACATTATTGCACCTTTCCTTTTAAGTATCTTCTTGAAATCACTCTCCACTTTCAGTATGCCCACTAACCACTTTTTTGAACTATGCATGTGGTCTTTTATAGGGCAACTTGTATAGTCCGATGCACTTGTTTCATCTTTGACAGCCTGGTCACTCGGGCAGTATACTTCGTCTTCAGCCCTTGTAATCGGGGGAACCCAATCCTTATATAAAGTTGGCGAAGACGAGCATTCTACACGTGCCATTAAGTATATCACTAAATAACAGTGTTCACACTTATTTGCTTTTGTCTAGTATCGTTAACTATATCATACCTTCCATTTTGAGTGTTTGCTTGAGAGCACTCACAACTCGCATACGTGATGATCATTTTTTAAACCATGCTTGTGACAAACCACATGCATGGTGCAAAAAATGATTATCGGATAGATTATTGCATTGGAGTGAGCAATATAGTTAGCATTTAATTTACACTTTTTTCTTCTGAAGAAGAACAGGCGATTATCATTTCGGCTTTCAGATAGGACTGAGCGTGCCGGTGATGAGGCTACGATTAATACGTTTAGTGACAACGCAGTCTCCCACCACTAAAAATGGCGCATGGAATAAGTGGAGAGTAGTAGATCGATGATTTGATCTTACGTGTTATACTTATTTTTTTCTTCGCAAGCCTCTTCATAAATCAAATCCGCTATCACAATCAGCATTTCCCAAGCTATCGAAACGAATCCATCAGCATAAATCAAATACAGAAAACCTAGTAAACAATTGCTGGATGACATGTCTAGTCATTATTGCGTGAACCAATATGTCATATGATCTGTTAGATGGGCTAACTTATTGAGTACATTACACGTATTTCGACCTTGGAGGTGTCATCACTCGGGCGGTACTCTTTGCCTTTAGCCGATCCTTTCGCGGCGTTCACTACCCTATACTAAGAGTAGACGACGACGAACACACTGTATGTCAAGCGAAACTGTGACTGAATACACAGTGTTGTAGACTCGATTGCTCCTGGCTGACATCGCTAGTGTGTCATACCTATCGCTTCGAATGTTTTCTTGAGACCACTCTGAAATTTCAGCATATCTCTTCACTATTACTTAAGCCAATATATCATGTGGGTCTGTCAACGAGATATGCTGAGATTTGAGCGTCGTCTCAAGAAAACACACGAAGCAAAAAGCATATTGTATGGAAGCTGAAAAAATGTTCCTGCTCAAGGATGTGACTTTTATGTTGGGAGCCGGCAACTAGGTATTGTCTGGTGAATTTTTGAAATCATGCAAAATGAGCAGATTTTAAGAGAGCCGAAATACTAGATATCAGGGTATGAATATAATACCTTTGATACATTTCATTCCATACATGACGCATTATTTGTCACAATGCCTGAAGTTAGATAACAATGATCTGTTGCTCAAAAATGGTGTTGCACAGTGCACGCGATGCCAGGTCACCTTTAATTCTTAGCAATTTATAGTAAGGTACTACTCAGTAGGGTGCCTCAGGTACTACTTTTCTTTGACATTTCTCTCCACACATTCTTACTGTCAAGATGGGTGCAAAAGTGGCTGTTCGATGACAAATTAGTGACATAAGTGACCTTGAAGACAAGCGCCATGGGCCATTATTAGTGGTGGGGCGACTGCCTTGTCACGAAACGTATAATCGCAGCCTCATCACAGGCACGTTCAGTCCTATCTGAAGGCCGAAATGTGATAATCGCCTGTTCTACTGCAGAAAAAAAAGGGTAGATTAATTGCCAACTATATCCTTTACTCCAATGCAATAATCTATCTAATAACCATTTCGTGAGCCAAGCATGTGATCTGTCACAAGCATGGCTCAAAGAATGATTATCAAGTATATTAAGAGTTGAGCGTGGTCTAAAGAAAAGACCTGAAACTAAAGTTATGATATATTTAACGATACCAGCCAAGAGCAAATTAGTATAAAACACTGCCATTTAGTAATATTTTCACATATTAGCGCGTGCAGGATGTTCGCCTTCGCCAACTATGCAGGGATTGGGTTCATCCGAAAGCACTGGTTGAAGGGGAAGGGTACTGCCCGACTGACCAGGCTGTCAGAGACGGAGCAAAGGTATCGGACTCTACAAGTTGTCCTATAAAACATACTGAAAGTGGAGTGATTTTAAGGAAATACACAAAAGGAAAGGTGCAATAATGTGTATAAACTGTATTTACATTCTCCCACCTCTAAAATTCATGATAAGGTTGGATATTTAAATAAATCTTTGGAGATTCCTCAAAAAATAGAGCTTTATCTTTCATCTTTCGTGCATTGACATTCCGTTCTTTGATCAAATTCACATGTTTTATGAAAAGTGAGTTCGTGTCCTGCCACGATTTCGAAATCGATACAAAACCGTTTTCTCAAGTCGAGACTGCTTTTGATTGAAATCGATTGATAATGGTGAAAAAAAAACTTCCTTTGTCATTTTGATTATGTCCATGAAAGGATATAGTAAGGGTAAAGTAAAAGCAGAAGGGTGGGCTCTCTGGTGTCGTGATAGAACTCGCCACGGTATCGGTGGAACGCGGGATCAACGCCAGCCCGGAGTCGATAGTTTTGCATATTGCTCAGCATCATTGTATATATAACTATAACGCCGTAACACTGTTATAATCTCAGTAAAATAGAAAATTATTGTTTGTTACACCAGCTTATATTTATTCTTGCTTACATTGTAAGCCATCTTACTGATTTGTGATATAGAAAACATTGAACCAGACGGAAATCGGCGCATGCTAACCGACTACGCTACCAAGGCACATGTTCTGCTATCATTCTTGCTATGGTACACTGAATTGATCTATGAGCAACCAACCGCCAGAGTCTTAGCCTAGTAAGCACATATCAGCAGAGAGCGCATTTACTTTGACGGATATTGGATTTATGTAGTGAATGAATATTGTCTGTACTCAACCGCACTTGAACGCTTTCGTCAGCCAGGCCAAGTCGCCGGAGGTTGGTAGTTGCCAGCTCGAAACCTTGTTTGTGGAAAGAGTGATAGTATAGTAGGAGCCTCGATAGTGCAAGTCTGATGTTCAAAGTTTTGTATATCACTCAACATTATCGGATATGCACTTGTAACATTATATCACTGCTGAAAGCGATTAAAAATAGAAGAATTTTTTATCACCTGCCTCACAGTGATTTGGAATAATTCTTTGGCGATTACTCTGTACGTAGGGGATAAAATGCTCTGCCAGGGGTCGCCTGAATCTAAAGGCACTGCTACTGATGAGGATACAAGGCTAAAAAACGTGTCTAAGACTCTATAGGTGCCATAACTGATCTCACGACAGACCCGAGATATGCCATCGGTTTACAGCCAAGAGTATTTTTCCACATCAATTAAAGTCATTTATTATGTGCATCTCAACAAATCCTCTATCCGATTCGTTTTCTTGCACCCATTATCCATGGAACCTTTCGTATTTCCGTGTGAGCGAGACTACAGCTTAAGTGTTTTTGTGTCCCCTGTGATAACTGCCGAATGGGCTCGAGTCGATTTGACAATATCTTGGAATAGTTGTGTTAACTCTTTCTGACATCTTTATCACAGACTCTTGGAACGTTTTGGTTACATGAAGTAAGCTGATTGATGCAAAGAAGCCTTCTATCAAAATTTTATTCTAGGTGAAAAGTTAGTTTCATGGTTTGATCGGGTGCGTGATTAAAGCAGAGCTTTGCTTGTACAAAAAATATCACTCTCACAATGTTGCCAGTATATTGAGTTGTTGTGATAGCCATATCAGAGCATTAGACCTTTTTCGCTCACTTATAGCGATAGTTGACAACTTCACAAATATACGCGGTTCGTCTCATTTGTTAGAGCGATTTAGCGAATATTTGTCTAGATTATCTCATAGCAATTCTAAAAAGCGTAAGCTGTAACACTTTCAGGCTAAAAAGATAGTAAACGTTTAGAAAAATAAACTTTGTTCTGACTAAGATTGCCAAATCACTTTTTGCGATCGTGAGGATTATACACCGATGTAAAGTTATGGCAGGGAGGTGGTCATAAGACACTATGGGAGACTCAAAGAACGCCTAACATTCTTTCTCTTAGACTAATAGTTTAGTTACTACGCGAATGCGGTCATAGTGCTGGTGCTCTTATACAAGTGATCTCAACGAATAATCTACTTGTAATCCCAGATAACGTTTGAAGCCGCGTTTCTTCCATCAAGGCGGCCTCAATTATCATTACACCACTGACGCTCTTGTTCCGTCAGCTCTTTTTGCGTTACAAGGCGCCAAAGTTGTCAGCATTCAAGTGTTAATAGTAAACGGAGCAGTGATATCACGTGCTCCGGCATCGATAAAATACGAATTCAACTTCCACTTAAAAATTCGAATTGATAGGAATTGGTTGGTGGTGATGGACCAGTGCCATTGAACACTATGACATCAACACATAAGCCTCCCTACCTGCTACGTGCAGGGCTTATTGTGAAGCGGGGATCACTGGGGAGGAGGCCAAAACCTCCGAAACACCGGTACATGGCCCTAGCGTAAAAAACCTCGTTTAGGTTTTGGACAATGTTTTTTAGAAATATTTTGATCGTTTATTGCGAGGTTTCGAAAGCAATCGATCTTATGGATCAATATTAATCTAACAGCCGAAATCCATCGACTGAAAAGTGGTGATGGACCAGTGTCACTATACACTATGCCAGTACCACATACGCCTTTCTTCTTGCTGCAATGCAGGGCTCAATGTGGGGTGGAGGTCACTGACAAGGAGGCCGAAACCTTCGAATTACCGGTGTATGGCTCTGGCGCACCAATCTCGTTTAGGCCTTAGATATTCTTTTTTAGAATGACTAGACATGCTACAATTTGGGTGTGGTCTTAAAAAAACACTTGAAGCGGAGAGCGAGTTGTATGACTGTTAAAATAATGTTCCTGTTCAAAGATGTGGCTTTTACGAGCCGAGTCGCGAAACAAGCTGTCTAAGCTTTCAAAAATATATACTCACTCCTTCACGGACCTCCGCTTCAAAGACGCAATTTGGACTTCTTTCTCCTCATAAAAAACGTTTTCGTCATAACCACGCTACAAGTCTTAATCTTCAACTAGATATTGTCTGGTGAAGCTTTAAAATCATGCAAAATGAACAAACTTCAAGAGAACCGAAATACACAATACCTTCGGCTAGATTCAACACCTGTTCCATTAATGCTTATGTTCCCCTATCAAAATAGTCAACCTTAATAACTAGGTTGCCGATAATTGGTTAAAATAATTGCACACAGTCATGGTTCCACATATGGAGATCAAACATCAATGAGGACTCCTGAGACGGTCCCACAGAAAAGAATATATGGTGAAACAGGGCACTACTAATGAAATCTTCTGGCCTGGGGTTGAACGTCTTACTCCGCTGGAAGCAAGTCCCAGTGATTCGGCTCGGTCCGGTCTTAAAAGATGTTGGGCATCGTTTTTGGCATGAATCAGTTTAGCCTTGAAGTTGGGGTTCATTGCTGGCCTGGTGAGAACAATTGTTTCAGACGACGTGGACGACGTGGACGAGGTGGGCTTTTAGAAAGCCACTATTCGTCGACGGTGATGACTGAAGACGAAGCTGTTTTTGAGCAAATAATTTTGTTAAGCGACTTTATTTATTTTTACTTAGTAGGTTTGGCGTTTATTGTTCTAGTGTCAAAACTTATGAGAATACCTAATAATATATATCATTACCCCTCCTCCTTGTCTTCTCTTTGATTTTTATCATACTGATATGAATATATAGCATCAAAACTAGTCCAACCACGTCATCAAATAATCACACCTGCCTACATTCTAAGTTGTGAAAGATGTTAGAAAGTAAATAAAAAAATAGTATTAAGAAGCAGGATCGCATGTGGCGCAGTGGTAGAGAGACTCTGCGTCGCACGCGAGATCAGTGGTTAGATCTCGCGCTCATGGCTTTGCAAACCATCCATCACTTCAGGGTCTGTAAATTGCTACTAGACTGGTCTCAGACTTGTTTGGGGCGATAACCGACACTGACTCGATACAACAGTAAGCCACTGTGAGCCATTGTAAAGGCCAGAAACGCATTCAATCCCTCAAAAGAAGTTAAAAATCGGCTCGAATAATCGTTATCTTGCACGATGAAAGTTGAACTGTGGTTTAAAAAAAGCACTCGAAAGGAAAGATATGTTATGCCAAATAAACTAGCGAAGAGCAATCGAGTGTAGAGCACTACGTGTTAGGTGGTAATTTCATCGACATAAAGTGTAAAATGTTCGTCGTCGCTACCTTCTAGTGTGGGGAGTGGAGCACCCACACAGGATTAGCAAGAAACGAGAAAGGATAACTGCCGGACTGATGAGACTGCAAGGTCGAAACACGTGTATCGGGCTCTATAAGTCAGCAATTTTCTAACAGACCACATGACATGCGTGGCTCATAAATGTCCTAATGCCATATTGAAAATTTGAGCTGTGGTCTTAAGAAAATACTCAAAGCAAAACATTGCAATATCTGTCAGCTCAATTGGGTTTATAGAGCAAAATCGCATACCCGACCTAACCTGTTAGTGGTTGGTTGTTGATAGCTAACATAGAGATGCTGAAGAATGAGTGATGGTGCAAATATGCATTAGAGGTGTAGTGACAGTAGTACGCGACTCCGCTATGAATGAAACGCGGATTCGACTTCCGCTTGAGGCCGTGTTTTTGCCCACCACTGAAATCTTTTAGGAATATACTTTAGAAGTCCTGCTGTCAAAACTAACAAAAACGACTTGAAGTGCAGTGCAGGAGATGGCAGTGTTTTGGCCTCCAGAAAAGGCTGAACGTGCCCGGTGATGAGCCTAAAGACGTCACATCACAGGGATGATCACCCACCAGTCAAAGTGGCTCCTAAAAGAGGTGACTTTAGAATTTATTTGTGTGTATTATTCTTTTCTCTTCCCGAAAGATCTGCTTTGATGTGATTTATCTACGGGACCATTTATGTTTTTTTTTTCTTAATAGCAAGCTATTTTAGCACATTTGAATGGCTAGTATTAGATGAGCAAATACGATTCCGCTTTTATTTTTTTTTCTGTAATAATAGTGAAAAGAAAAATATGCAGTTTTTTGGAATCGCGTTGAAAACGGTATTTATTTGCATGTTTTTTATATCAGGGTTTCTATAGGACTTTTACGATGACGCCTTTTGTATACGAAAAACGCCATTTTCGAAAATATTACTTTGCAGATTTACCAGCCAAACCAACTGAAATTTTTTGAATGTGACATCTTTTAGTTGCACATTTCACTGCAAATATTTGATATGCAACTTACTGACGTTTGCCTTGAGATGGAGCTGTGGGGGGAACAAATCACTTTCCTACTCATACACGAATGGCGCCTAAGGGACATGCTATGTGAAGTTAGGTGAACGCATAGTGAAGCGGCGCTCAAGATCAACTGCCTGGGCTTTACGTTCATAACTAGAAAGAGTTGAATCGTTAGTAACAAAGAGAACAAGATAAATGCGACTTCAATAAGACTATATTTGGTTGGAACATGTCAAAGCAATCATAAAACAACAACAACGAATTATTCTTCATAAGTGATACTGCACATTGTAATGCGATGCGATTTCAGCAATAATTCGCAGAAATTCATTTGTAACTAGCAAACTTTAGGAGTTGGAGCTTTCATGGAGTTGCGAAAGAGACTTTGCTCTATTGTTATATGGGTGAAAACATTTTGTATATTCACTTGTAGTCTACATGAACATCGTTTCATCGGCGCAACTTGGAAATCCTATCAATGCTATTCTCTTATAAACATATTACTGAAAAGGAAACCCAAACACTCTCAAGAGAACCATATTTCTGATTCCTATGGAGCGATTTTATTCTCTTCATTTAGTTTTATTCGCATTTCACTCACGTTTACCATTCATATCCTATATTAAGAGCAATCACCTCTGTTCTTTGCTAGGAATAGGCGTCAATAACCAAAATCAATATATTATCGTCAAATGATATATTGTGGTGACAAGTTTTGTACTTTCGAATAGAATTATACGAGATAAATCTCCCAATTTATGTGTAATCTTATGACATATACATCAAAATCATCGTTGTGATGGTAAGTTACAGGACAGTGGATAGTTTGCCCAAAAAGTATTGCACACCGCATGTTATGCCACTAAACTCTCCCCAAATTTCCCATCATCAGAGCACTTCAGGAGTTGGGACCTTTTACACAATACAGAAATTCTTTTTTCTATCCTTTGAAAGCAGCTCATGTAGCCCGTTGATTATAGGTGCTCTGAGTAGTACATATGGTCAGTGGTTTGATTTCGCGCTCTGGATTTACCACGACATCCATCCCTCTGGGAGAGGTGAATTAGTATCATTTAGCTCCTCGACTTATCTGGGTGGATAAGCGACGATGACTCGATACAGCGGAGGCCACCGCGAGTCATTTTAAAGGCCAGATACGCATTCAGTCATCACAAATAAAGTTGAAAAATTGAGGAAGAATGCATCGCGCATCCCTCAAGGGTTGATCAAAGCCGAGGGTTTTGTCCTACATTCTTTATCCTTCGAGAACTATTACTATTTTTATCATTTTGTGTATCGCTATGAGCATTGTTTGCGAAAGCAGCATTTGCCACTGGACGTGAGCGTTGAATCAGGTGTTCTATGCATTCCTTTTTAGTTGATTGGTCTCAAGACGAGCTATAGCACGTTGTCCGGTTCCAAGCTCTTCAAATAACTTCAATAGCGCTATCTTTAGCCAGTTGCGTAGGAGCATGCTTGTAAACAATGCCGAAGGGAGATCCGAGATGAAGCTGACGAAAGCATTCAAGACATTACATTTCCCACAGTTACTGGTCAACTGAAGCTCTCTCACCAGAACCCTGCCCTTCGATGACGATAAGCAGGTGTTCAAAGCTAATGCTAACAGGAAAGAAGTCGACCAAATTTTAGATACTGTCCTCGACCAATCACTGCGGGCTGATTGGAGGGCATTCAAATATCTGTGACGGATAGAAGATAGCTGAATGGAAAAGGAGTATAGACTTGTGCTTTGAAAAAGAGTATAAACATAGTGAGTGGAGGGTTCTCAGAATGTTCTTGATCAGTGTGACTACTCAACTTTTTGACCGCTCAGTAAATGATTTCAACAGAATCTTCATGACATAAAAAATATGTGAAAGATTTTGGTGAGGAAAATGCAAAAAATGGGCTCTTCAGAATTAATTCTGCAAAATTTTCGAGACATAGAGCAAAAATAGCTGAAAGGTTTTGCCTTTCCAGGTATGTAGCTTTTGAAAGGCAAGAATTTTTTCGACATGGTCAATCCTTTTAATAAAACTTGGCCTATACAACTCTTTCCAGTAGCGTTCAGTCTTTCCGTGCCGATGTACCAGGCTGAAAGCCCAAAATCCCTTTCATAAGATTTTGCAAAGCTCGCGGTTTGGTTGAAATAGCGCACTCCTAAAGCAAAAAGATAAGAAGGATAAACTTTTGGTGTCAAGGAATCTTTTAGAGATGCGCCATGCAATCGTCTTCAAATTATATTCTCGTTTGAGGTGATTGAATGCATGTCTGGGTCTTTGCAATCACTCGCGATGGTGTACCAAGATATTGAGTCAGTGCTGCTTATACCATTAGATAAGTTTTGCAAGAAATTTACCGATCGCGATGGGATGGAAGGCTTGATGAATCATGAGCGCGAGATCGAGCCAAAGGCCTCGTGTGCGATGCAAAATACCATGACCACTGGCCACATGCGCTCTTGAGCACAAAGTCATCATTTCTTCATCCTAGCAAAACTTTTGTGAAGGCCTCCTACCGATTAGGTTTACGAGTGAATTTCCTACTTTTCGAGCTGTTGAAGAATTACTGATAGTCTAATGAAAAAGCTCTGCTGAGTGACACAAGAATGAAAAGACGAACACATTTTGCACGGTGCGACTGCATTCTACTCAGTCTATGAGGGCTAGTCGACTTTATGAGAAATTAATGCAATCCTCCCACTATGAATACCTTTTCGTGCACCCCCCTAGTAAAATTCTATGTAACTAGTCTGGGATAATACTACATAAAATCAAAATTTCCACTGTGAAGTTCGAAAAATGAACTGAGATTGCAAAACGTTATATTTTTTGGTTAGAAAAACGCAGTATGGAGGTGGAAACATAAATCAAGCATGCCATGAAAATTGGCATTTCTCAAGCTATAGAAAAAAATAAAAAAAAACGGAGAAAACAAAAAAACAGAAAATAAAAACAGAGGCCAAAAAAAACATATGTTGAATACGGTTGGAAATGCTTCCGTTTTTGAAAAGATGTGGTTTTGCTTGCTGGAAGATAGTTCACTTCTTGACACATTGGGGTTTTGTTGAATTGATATTTGCACAGAAACCTTCACAGGGATCTCTTTAGCTATACTTCATTAGTGGGGAGTAACAAAATTTTCTTGAAACCCAATTCACCTAGTAATCTTCCCAGCAATTCCACTCAATATGCGTGCGCTGTACAAAACTCTGTTCCACCAAATGACCATGGTCCAGTATGACGCGTATAGTCCCCAACCGGTTAATGGAGCTTGGAGAGAGCCCTATATGAGAGTAATGCAAGTATATTGTATACCAAAATGTTCGCAAGAAAATGGGCAACTGAACGATGCCGAAGTCATGCAATTTAAATGCAGAATTGATATCAAGACGGTAAACGGCACAACTTTTCAATTTTGTTGTATAGCAAGAGTCGTCTTCATATTGTAAAACCGCACGAAATCGTCATAAAAGAGCTGAGGTGGGAGGTTTTAAGCGATATTACACTACTTGTCTTACTCTCTCAACACTGTGCTCTCAGATCACCACTTGAAAATATCAAATTCAAATTACAAATCAGAAGATCTGGAATAATTTCGTTACTGAACGCAAAAGTCGTCATCTTCAAAATTCATACAAAGCCGATGAAATTTTTTTGCACACAAAAAGTAGCAAACAAAATTAGCCGATTCATATTTGTAGACCCGATGAAAATGGCATAGGAAGAGAATGCCGAAGGGAATTCCAGCGCTGTGGGATGGCGAATAATAGATTTCAACCGCTGCTTACGGTAAGGGATGAGTAGAACGAAAAAGTCAGAATAAATACGCACATGTTAATCCAGTTCAAGGTGCTGAAGAAAAGGAATAAACTGAGCATTCTCTTCTGTTCAGCCGTTTCGAGGTGTTGTTGATATTATTTACTGATTGCTAGCGAAGCTTGCGACAATACGGTTAGTAATGTAGCATTAATATTACAATAATTGTGGTGGCTAACGATTCGGCTAGTCGCCTTCTTCAGAGCTCAGAACGATCAAATTGATCCACAATCCACTAAGCCAAAACCTTCATAACGCCAAAGGAAAGCGTAAGAAATAAATTTTGGATAAATATATTGGATATTTGATATATTATTTGGATATATTTTGGATAAAATTAAAATATGAAAAGCAAATGAATAATTGCAATCCTTGCGATTCAATTTTTCCACTGGTTAGCAAACTTTGAAAGCAAAGCTCTGATCAGCGAGAAATCTTTCAATAAGGATTAAATTTTATTCTAGCTCTTTCAGTGCAGTTAGAAAGCTTTTTTTGAATATGAGATATACTAGTCAAAATCTTTTAATTTGTGCTACCGAACGAATATTTGAACACTGAAAAAAACCAAGAAATGCGTTTTTCTTACAATGGGTCGAAATGGCTCTTGTATAAGTGAAAAGCACCCAAAATTTTTAAGTCTTTGGTCCTTAATGATAGACCCATCATCATCTGTGCAGGCGGACCAATGGATAAGAGAACGTGGTTTATGAACCTAATACTAGTCCAGTTACTAAAACATATTCCAGCAATTCTCAAAAATACTTAAATGTTTCTAGACCACCGTTGTAAAGCGTCCCCCAACAGCACGTCCCTATTGGAATCTCTCGACGGAGCAGCCCACTATACAGAGGTGTCGAATGAGTTCGCAATGCATGCCACTTTCGAGCTTCTACCGGAGCACGAGAGCACCACAAACATGTATGGCTTCACCATCCGGCAGGCTATGGCTCTCCTAAAAGAGTGCCTAAACTGTTCATTCTATAGATGGTCCGCAAACTATTTTGCCTAAATCACGAGGCTGGTGATGGATCAACGACTAGCACCAACCTCTGCTATGGCTCTTATGTCTAAAGTGGAGTGTCCAACAATCAATCTCAGGCCTTTACTCTCCTGTACGTATATAGATGATTGCCTTGTCGTCTGCTCAAGCCAAGAGGAGACAGGCAAATGATTTGAGCTTTTGAATAGTCAATCAGAGTACGAAAAGTTCACACGCGTTAGAAACCAAAAGGAAATTGGCTCCCAATTTTAAACGTTAAGCTCAACCTGTCTGAAAACTTTTACAACACAAAAATGCAACAATAACGTCTTGGTTCATGACCTATTATCTCATACGTCGCACATAAAACGCGCGCTTCTGAAAAGCACGTTTCCAACAGTGACCAATGTGTGCACGGGGAAAGAACGCAAGGCAGAATGTCTAAACTCATCGCGAATGATGAAGATCTCTAATGGCTGCGAAACGGTTAAACTTTTTCAGATTGGATTAAGAGGAAGTGCTTTACCCCAAACGACAAGTCTGACTCAAATAAGTCTTTTTTCGTCCTCCCTTTTATTAATAACGAAGTAAGTACAGCTGATAAATGCAGCCTAAAAACAGCAGGCCTGCAAAATTCGCTAGCAATAGCTGAAATAGTCCCAAAACACTAAAGCTCCAACTAGTGCACAACCGACAATAAGACCGCCTCTGCAAAACCAATGACTGCAAAGTTTGCCCAAGCGGCAGAGACGGCAACTACATGAGATCTGCTGCAATTTACCTAATCACTTGCGAGGCGTTTGAGGATCAATCCACTGGCGATACGGGTAAACCACTATTCGCTTGTTTAAAAGAGTACTTAGTTGGGTTACGCCAGCTCCGATAAAAAAGCCCCACTTGGCACGCATAGAAACTAAAAACATGCACGAGTCGTGATCACGTGCGACCTTGAACCACACCTCTGGCAGACATTTCCAGCGTGAGTTAAGCACAGTTCACCGGTGCATTAACCTTAAGCGGCCGGTCTCCAATGAATAACTGATAGACCCACAGTACCAAAACGGCGAATGTTTCAAAATGGAGTTTTGCTATGCGATCTGAAAATTGTTCATTACGTTTTTCGATTTTATATGGAGGCTTTGGCTTCCTGGATATATTCAAAATATGCTGAGGGTAATAGATAGTCGGTCCTAGAATGAACAGAGGCCACTAGAAGAGAACTCGATAGTGGTATATCGAAGTTGACCGACTATGACTGTGATATTTTGTTGCCATCATTTTATTTCTTTGCGAACTCTTGAAAGAGCAGAAAAGGGCTAAGCGAAGCTGGAGGAGATTATAACGGGTTTAAACACTACTATACTATAATTATCCGGCCTACATATGTTATGCTCCACTTACCATACATTATGAATTACTTACCGATTGTTATCGCCGGTTTATTGCTGATTTTACAATTTTTTCTCTTGTGTATATACATATATATATATATATATATATATATATATATATATGCGGTGCATATTGAGATAATTTTCGTCTTGTTTTTGGCGAAGATATTCATGTGTCCTTACTTTTCTGGTGGTGCATACAGTTTATCAAAAGGCTATTGATTCAGATCAAAACGAATAGAAAAAGGGAAGCCTATCCCGCCAATGAGGAGGGCGCAATGCGAGTTTTACATAACTGTCTTATAAGTACTGCCATCGGTTTTATTTTTTGACTGAGTTATCATGGCTGATCTTGTTCATCAATTTCTCACTCTAATCGATTTTTTACCGCACTCATAAGCGTTAGTCCAATCACAATATTTAACTCAGTAGTGTTTCATTTTCTCAAAATTAGAGTTTTCCAGTTTGCCCTAGCATATTTCCGAGTCGCTAGCCGAATTGAAATTTTTACTTACTCGTCATGCAGTGGCCCTTAAGGGCGCCCAAGACTCCTTTCTCAAAAATGCTATTCTGCTAATTAGCTTATTGAATGTAAAAGGTTTGAAAGCGAATTAAGGGGTTAGAAAAACTGCTCTAAAATAGTGGGGCCTTTTGAAATGTGCTTATTTGCGACGTAAAAGCTACGGACATGATAAATTTTATAAGATTTATGTCGAGTCGAAGGTGACAAGAAGGGAGTTAAGGAAAAACTAGTTAATCTTCGTGCTTTTTTCTCTTTTCAGCATCGGTTGATAGTTGTTTGGACTTGTCATGCCAGAGAAATGATTAATTTTGCTCATGCTTGTCTATTGTGGACAATTCAGCATTCTGGCTATGGGTCGATGATAATTGTCGGCTATATTGATTTTACATTATTTGAGACATATTTTACTTGAGACATGAGAAGTAATTATGTTTACCGTGGTTTCGTAGTTTCGAAATTCTGAATATGTCAAAGTAATTATTTGAAGTTTTTTATTGGCCGAAAAGTTGAGATTCGAACACTTCCTTTGAACGTTCCAGCCGAGTAATTCTGCATCCGAAGTCACACAACATATGTAGATCACTTCACCATAAAGCGGTTGATGCAATTCGACCGTTATACTTGCAAGAGTTCGTCAAAATTGTTTGCTATAGTTTTTGCCAAAGTCGATGATGCGTTGAAGCACCTGTCCGAGTATTTTGTTTGTTGAATTTATTCTGAGTGCAAAGAATCTATAGTCTAGTTTCACTTCTGCCTAATGTAAACGTGAAGTTTGTATAATCACGCCTGTTGTCGCCGGCGCATATTTAGGCAGGACGTGGATTCGCATTGATGATATGCATCATATAATAGCGCGTTATACGTGTGGTGACTGTTTGTCATTAGCAGTAAATGTAATTCTAATTCATATTCTCCGCTCATTTTCGGTGACATCATCCATATTTTGATTTTCTGCTCTTTTCGATTATCTGGGGACAGATGAATGAGCGGCCTCTTTGGTCTACAAGGACTTTTTAATGCATCGTTTGTGTCGTTTGAAAATATACAAATCTGACTACTGCACTATTTAGTTGTTTTTCAAAAAGTTTTTTAGTTTTTCTTATTAAGAGGGGACAAATGAAAAAGTGGCCTTATTCGCTGGGGAGGAAGACTTCATAGGAGTGCTAGTAACCATGCGAAAGCTGAGACTTGAGGCTACAGCCCGACGTTGTCGGTTTTTCAAACCTCCCCCCCTCTTTATTACACTGTAGCATCCAGATCAATATTCATGTTTCACACACACGTATGATTTGCTTTAAGCCGGAGAGCATCACATTGTGTAGAGGAGCTCTTGTAGTATATTGTTAAGTCCTTTTATCTGGAGTTTCATTCAAAGCAGAGTGAAAATTCCCAGCTGAACAACATTATATTAAAAAGATCGTATTGATCTGCTTGCCCCTGCCACTGCCTTCGCCTTGTCGAAAATCAGTAAGCAAAGCCGCAAAAAAATGTAAAACTTTATCAATGTTCCTGCTAAACCGCGTTTATAAAAAACAAGCACATCGCCAGATTTAGAAAACATTACTCTTTCAAATGATTACTATTAGTCTAAAAAAGATCGCTGTCCGGCTAGGTTTGACGCAGAACTAAAAAAAGCCAAGGGAGATCGAAAGATCAAAAAAGCTCAAAAACAACATTTTTTTGAGTTGTTTGAAGTTTCTGCTATAGTTTGAATACTAGCACCTTGAGGAAGAAGCTTTGTCTAGCAAAATATAATTGAGATAAGAGACAAGAACACTAGGTATTATGGAACGATTTCAATTTGATTGTTATGGCGCTATAAAGAGATGTTTTAGAAAACCGGCGATATGTGTATGTAACCTCAAATCTCAGCTTTCGAATTGTTATTAACACAAGAGTTTCTCTAAAGCGAATAAAACTGGTTTGTCCTTTTTAATCAGAAAAAACCGCCTTTTTTATGACGCTGCAGCAGAAAGAAAACTATGTTTTGCACACACATACACACACACACACCTATTTCTCACAGCGCATATTGTTAGCAACTCCTCGATAGCGTAAGTTTCGTACATTCCAATGCTGAGCGTATTTCGTGGGAAGGTCATTTCATTGTAGTGCAGCAAGAAGAATAAGATTGAGATTCACATACACGGCGCATATTTGTAGGCCAATATATGGAGGGGAGGGGCGAAAAGGAGGGAGGTGGCGCAAATCATACTGTCCAGTAGGGGATTTTGAAGCTCAAATTAATGAACTAAATAGGTAATATACAAAACTATTAAGTACGACGTGAAGATGTCGAAATAAAACTTATAAAAATTTCACACAATTTTTGCTTAACCTAGTATAACTGATCAATTCTTCAATCATCTGAGCTGAGAAGCACATTAATCTTAGTCGTGTAACCTTCCGTTCATAAAATTTAGTCTCAAGCGAATACTAAAGTGACCCTAATTCGACTGCCATAAGTGCTAAAACTATTCAGTCTTTCACATTTGCTGAAATCGAGAACCTTCTTGTTTGGCCTTGTGACTGAAAGAAGGAGTGTTTTTGATTTTACTGCTTCGTCAGACATCCAGTTGTTCCGATAATATTGCATTAAATCAGTCAGATTTTTCTTTCAAAATATTTGCTAGTTTTTTTTTTGCAATACCAGACCGTTATAAGCAGCTGAAACCAAGACTAAAAAGCCAACTGTCGTTAGACAAGCAAGATTATCCCATCTTCTCGTTCACTTATCGGATGGGCGCACTAAATATTCGTTATCATAGAAGCACGCATAAAGGCGATCACACTTACCTGGTATTAAATGATGTGAGAATGTAATGGATAGGTGAGCTATCGAGAAGAATTAAGTTTTTACTTAGTTAAGTATTTGTCAAATGTCTTGATCTATGTATTTTGATTGAATTCGTTGCCTGCAAGCGTCATGCATGAGGTGATCGGGTTCGCGGATAAGTACGGACGCAACTTGTACTTTCGATATTTTCTCTCTTCAAGTGTTTCGCGTGTAATCAAGTACAATTCTCCCGAAAGAAGACTGTATGAGCTTCTTTATACATTGTCACCACAGACAGGTCGTTTTGTGGTTTAGAAAGACGTTGTTTGCGTTGTTACTCATATTTTTTCTAAACGGCAGCAATTACTGTGATGGCAATAAACGTCATGATTTGTCAGCTTACGGTTCAAAGGGAATAGTCAGAGTCCATACTGTAAGTCCTTACTACTAATTCTTTGGTACTGCTTAAGAGGTCTGCTACATAAACTTTCCTCCTTTTCGTGCTCAACGTTCCATTCTAAAGTCAGTCGTGTTGGCTTCAAAGATTAATACAAGCTAGAAAAGTTGATGTGCCGTTGTTTCGTCGTGATTGAGCAAGAGTGAGGGTCACGGAAATATTCTTCTGTACATTCGTCTTTGGGTGTTCTGTGATCCACCAGCGGACTAAGTCAATATCATTAGTATTGAGTGGTTAGCACTCGTTCAATTGATTCTACTCAAATGACAAATGTTCATTATGATGATTTAGTAGTTTTTATGCAAAGCACTTATCCGTGTAACAGATTTCTTTAGTAAATTTTAACTTGATGGATACCTACTAAATATATCGTGCTTCTCGCATGCGATTTTCCGAATAAAGCACAGTCACTAAACACTTCTTAGATCGCCGAAGTTGACCGAAAAGGCTGGGCAACAACTAAAATAGAACAGAAGGAAGAAAAAAACAACATTTACATTAGTAAGGCAGTGTTTCAATGTACCGGATTGCCCATCTGATAAGCAACTTGAATAGCTGAATCATTATATACCTTTTATCATTAAAACGTACTGAAAATCTAAACACAAAATGATTTTTATAGTAGCAATAATGTCAAAGGTGCGCTCAATGCTCACTGATCGAATAATTCAGAGCTCATTCTGCTCCATAGGTGCTATACAATCTTGACAGTGGCAGAATTCTCTTTTTTTTCGCATGACACACAGCCTGCGATGTTCACGAATTGGTGTAAAATCTACTAGCCTTGCAAACAAAAGTAGATTTTGTTGAGAATTGAAATACCATGTTGACAGATTACAAAGGACGGATGCAACAAACGAGAACTGTTCAGATCTAACTCAGCGATTGTGAAAGAGATCTTGGTGAACTTTTTGGAGAAATTGCCGCATCAACTCAATGAGCGACTTGTGGTGAAACTTGTTTCCGTTTCAAGGTTAAAACTCAGATTTAAAGTCCTAAAAATCTCATCTACAGTTAGTCATGGAATCTACCCAATCATCATGCAGTTCTCCTTGTTCCAGTCAGGCAGCTAACAGCGAAGCAGAAGAATCAATCTTAAGTTAAGAGGACCAGAATTGTGTGCTAATGTGTGTGCTGCAGAAGGGGGAGGGGAGCTGGCCCTAGGTTCAACATGGCAAACGATCAATCGCGTTGGCGTCACTCACATGTGGTGTGTAATTTTTGTTATTTGATTTGGGATTTTTTCTTCGTTTTGGAAGAAGCCTCAGACAAAACAAATGACACTGACAACCCATGATTTTCTCTGCACGCTCATAGGCTTTTCGCTTCTTCAGCTATGCCAAAGTGAAAGCAAGTGGCCGTTGTTAGGCATACTTTTGTTTCAATGTTAGAACGCTCTTGAAATACTTTTTTTCCAAAAAAGGGCACGTGGCGCAAAAACCAAAAATCTAAATTCTCGAATAACTGCTGTCACCCTTTGTGAAAATTCTTGTACAGCGAAAGGGACCGTTTCTTGATTTCTTTCCGGATAGCCAAATAGAACCGATTCTGCGAGAGTTAATGACATAACGCAAAGAAGTGATTTTCTAGCCGAAATTTCTCTCTTAACGAAATAGATTAAGATTTTCAGACGAGTGCTACCTATGTCGGTTTTATCCAAACTTAATAAGTCGCGTTCTAATTTATCAAACTCTGAATCATCAGCGTTTTAAGTACTTTAAGCAAATGCTTATTCGGAAGCGTTCATTTTCGCACTGTGATGTGAGATCAGATAGGAGAAGGAGAGCCTTGAAGTTTGTGCTTACCTCTTAGGTTTAACTGTCATCCCAATGCCCTGTTATGCAGCACAGATGTGGGCCGAAACTACAACCACGTCAAAAAATCTGCGTACCACTTCGCGTGCTCTCGAAGAAAGTTTTCTTAAATTCAGTGGCACTCAAAGCGTCTAGTTACTCTACCTCCTGCGGTCGCCGGAGCACTTCGTGAGCTAGAACGAGTTCCGAGACATCAGTTATTTGCGTCGACGATTGACAACTTTTTCAGATCTAAATATGTCAACTTTTGTGAGCACGGTTTTGATTTATTACCTAAAAGAAGGCCGAAATGTGTTCCGGCCGACGGCGCGTACTTTGGATAGTGGTGTAAAGTAAATTTAATTTCTTTTGGTTAATAAATTTACTGTTTATTTCTCTAGTAATAAAACCTACGAAGCGGCCTAATATATTACCACTATATTGGCAGTGGCGAACGATCGTGAATTCAGTACTTTGTCCGCAGAGGGCACGCGATCTCGCCTCCAAAAATTATAACCAATCTGTACAGTGCCAGGCCAATTGGGATCCAATGCTCATCTGAAATGAGGCCGCCACGGTCATCGAGGCTAACTATGACGCCAAGTTCTCCGAAACGAGCTTCAAGGAACCACAAAGTTCTCTATACGTTACCTCGCACAGTGTGACGAATTACTTCTCCGTAACTTACTTCCTTCACTGCAGCTCACTCACCATCATCGGTCACTATACACTGTAGTTCACCCATTAGCATAGTTCACTCTTTGCCATATCCTCATAAAAGCTACTCATAGCATTACATACACATTACTTGCAGAGACCCTTTTTCATTATCGTTCTTACTTGTCGTTGCTCTGATAATCATGTTTTGCATATAGAGGTTTGATTGTCCAAGCTAACTCTCTAAAGCCACCCTGATAAACAACGCTTTCAACAACTCTCACAATCCACTAAACTATTGCAACAATTCTAGTTCATCGGCCAGGAACCGAATCTGGATTGCTCGCATTGTAGGCGTGCATTCTTCCAGTGAGAAACTAATGCACCTCCAACTACCACAATCCACTGAACCATCGCAACATTCGGTGAATTTAACTTTGTTATGAATAGTGTTCAATTTTTTGTGTTCATTAATGTATTTAACCAGAACGCTTAATTTTACCGAATACTATAGTTCACAGCCTGCTTCGATGTCGCTTTAAGGAAAATTCTCCGATCTTAAGAGTTTCTTTAAAATCCTAAAACTTCACTACCAAAGATTATTGTTAAAATTTGTAAGCTATTTACCTTCAGGCGGTTCTGTAAAATGCCCTTATTGTGACATTTTGAAATAAACATCGTCTCAAGGTGGTAAAAAGGCTGTTAACTACATGTGGCGCGTACGCTGACGCGGGTCAATGTAAAGATCAGCTACATATCAATTCATCTCAATGATAGTGCGAATGCAGCGATAATTCCTCAGACACTGAGCAACGCCGACAAGCTAATTTTTCAAGAACTTTAATATGCCTGCTTACTGCTATCTTAATTGGACAGTAGTACGAATTTATCTAAGATGATATGTGTCCATAAGTGCTGGGCTAAGTAGATAATCTTGTCAACGTTCTCATCACAAAGTTTGCAAATGCATTTCGTACCAGCTATTCCTTAATTACATTGTAAGTGTGGACGCTCAAAACGCTACTCATTACTTAGTAATTCAAAATATATGTTTTGTTTGGTTATGTGTCACGCTTTTGAGCGTGATATTGATTTTTTCTTTAACAACTTAGACACCAACGGCAGCAGCTTCGTATCTTTACAGCGCAACGGTCAGGTTGCGACTTCCATCGACACATTGCGCTGCTCGATAGAATGGCTGCTGAATTACATCCGGACGAGGTGGTCAGCCAACAGACGCGTGCTAACGAACTGTGCTACTAGCGCTCCTGTTTTGCTATCATTCTTTCCACGATACAATTGTACCGACCTTTCAGCAACCATTATCAGCGATTTGTTATGGCAACCACACATCGGCATTGAACTTAGTCACTTGTAATTCTCTGAAACGCTATCTACTGTTCTAAGAAAATATTCAAAACTCGCGCAATCATCATTTAAAATATTGCGGTTTCTGAGAAATCCATTACATTATGAGTTTGTGAGATGCTGTGCAGAACTCCATCACGGCTTAAAATAGTAACTCTCCACCCATCTGTACGCTCTTTCTGTAATTTCTGCTCCTTTACCGTTGTATTTATGAATATGTATTGAATACGCTTAGTTTATCGTACACTTCCATTATGTGCTAATGTCATTAATTTGTGTAATCTTGGCAAAAAGTTAGATCATTTCATCGTACCCCGCTTTACATTCATAGGTAATAATTTTTTATGACTATCTGTATTATACAAGCTGAGCACTTTTGGAAATGATACTTTACCAAAGCTAGTGTTCCCTGTTGTTTTCTATGTCATTATTACTGACTTGTCACGTTGGTGTTTATGTTTCTCACACCGAAAGTCTTGTTATAGCTGTGTCGTTAATATTATGTTACTAATGTTACAGATAAACAGCTTGGTTAATCAAATTTGAGATTTGTTTTACAAGAAAAAAAGAAGATTCCCATGCGGCTACCATGGTAAACATTCTGATAATGGGTTGAGCGACAAGATGGTGGGGCAATTGGCTCACTTGACAATCAGTATTTGAGTGGACTATCCGATTTATACTAGCTTGATCTCTTGCTCACGTCTTATAGCGTGATTCGTTTTCACTCTTTGTTTCGCCATACACTATGGTTAAAGTTCTACAAGTGCTATGGGTTGGATGTCTTTTTGTGCAAAAACATATCGCACTCATTCATTCATTTTTTGCGATTGCTGTTCAACTTCAATCTCACCGATGAAGTTTCTGCTACAGATACTTCGACACGCTTTCAGTGGAAATCTGTTCTTTGCGCTTAGAAAATCACAAGAATAGTTTATCACCGAGTTTATTCCGTGGCAACAATCACTGAGTGCCGATCACAGAGAATCCTGTCTTTAGCTACAATGGAGAAATCTGTTTCGTACTTGATAGCTGGTAATCAAAGTTTACGTAGTAGGTCTCGCGAAGTTCAAACTCTCATCTATAGAGATGAAGAGATGACTGGAGGCAACATTATTTCAACAATTCATCGCTTTGGGTTAATTCAGAACAACAAACCATGAGGATATTCATAAGAGGTAGAGCCGACTGTGTCGTTGTATAGATGATGAGAGAACGAGACGGGACAGAAAGATGAGTTTGGTTGAGATTTTTTCAATGGTCATTTGTACATGAGCGAGTTGCATTTGCAGAGAGTTGTGTTATGAAATAAGCATATCTCAGCCCCACACTGAGTTTTTGCCAACTGGGTAAAAACTATTGAAACGCAGAGATTCGTCGACAAGGAGCAAAGTCCCTTATTTCATCATAAGTAAACCACACTTTGAGGTTGATAGAGAATGAACTGAATGTGGACATTACCTTCAAAACACGTTTGCGATCTCGTTAGTCTGGCATCACACTTTGGCTTTTGCCAATCCTGTCTGGGTGCTCTGATTCCCACACTAAGAGTTCGCTACGACAACATCTTAACACTCTATATCTGGTGAAATTACCACTGAACACATAGTGTTGTACACTTGATTGCTCTGGACTATTATAATTAATATATCATTTCGTTCGTTTCGAGTGTTTTTTTGAGACCACAGTTTAAATTTCAATATGCCAGATGAGCATCTCTTGAGCCACCTATGCAATGCGGTCTGCTGAAGTGGGTTAACCTAGATGTATGGTGTATATCGGGCAGCCCATTTTAACAGACCACATGGCATGCGTGTGTCAAAAAATGATAACCAGGCACAATGAAATTTGGACGGTGGTCTTGTGAAAACACTCAAACGAAGGATTTTCTAAGGTATCTAAACACGAGTTTCTATTCCAACTATTAGGAATTATCAATTTTACTATCTAGCTAGCGAAAATACAGGCAGCTTTTTGAAGACTCGACAACGTTCATTATCGTGTCATGGACAATTCGATGAATTATTTGATTTTTTTAATTATATTTGATATGATAGATTGCGGTTCTCGTATGAGTTGGGCAGACATGAGGTATACCGAGAAGATTTCATATGTATCGCAACCCTTCCTGTCGTCGACGGCAATGTGTATGTTTGTCAAACTACACACTTTAGCCAATCTCGCCGCATTCAGTTAATCTGACCTGACTAGGTAAATTCAACATGCTTTAATTTAGTAGTTGGTTATCCATTTCGAAGTGTGTGACACAATCATACATTATGCGTCGCAATTATGACGCTATCAATCAATTACCACATGCCCATTTCATCGATTTTTTCTGCTAGCGCATCGAAGTCCCACGAAAGGCATGTTGCCCACACGAATTTTTGCTCCCATGCTGCGAGAACAGCATCCATATGTGGATATGGGGGAAGGGAGGGAGGGCAGACCAGCCGACGGATATCGTGTCAGCTCAGTTGTTTCTAATTGCACTAGCAGAGAAATTTTCACTGTAGTTCCTCTACCAGATAAGTACTTTTTCAAAATGAACATTGTATCAGATGAGAGATCCTTGAATTCTTTACTCTCGGCAGTCAGTATTTTGAAAAATCCGTTTTTTCGTCGATTTCATACACAATCAAATTATGCGACTAGTTTGCGACAATCTCATAGTGAGTGTTCATTGAATAAGATAAGTAGATAAGTCAGCAAAAAATTTTCTTTGTCCCTTTTATAGTAGTTTATGAGAAAAAATTGTATATCTAAGATTGTAGAGTCATGTGCAAAATTTCTAACCGTAGGCTGGACGTGATCACGTGTTTCACCCATTCAGCAGGCATTTGATCACTGTACGACCAACAGTTTAACAGTTAATGAGAAATCATTTATATTTCACCGCTACTTCTGTATAATGATGTTTCAATATAGCCTATAATGTAGAGTGCTGTGCAAAAACGTTTGCATTAGCCCCAATTCGAACCCAGATCTCACTCTTCCTGAAGGAGTATGCTAACCTTTGCACTACCGACGCTAGATTCGCAGGGCACTCTTTCTACGGAAAGAGTGAGATCAGAGCTCGAATGCCTTACGACGCAAACGTCCTTGCGCAGCACTTTACAATATGGGGCATGTTAACAGTTAGTCTCTATTGGCTTCTATCCCTTATATCGCAGAAAGATAAATTGAGGATTAAGGACCTTT
Organism: Parelaphostrongylus tenuis; assembly: GCA_019055375.1. Taxonomy (NCBI): domain Eukaryota; kingdom Metazoa; phylum Nematoda; class Chromadorea; order Rhabditida; family Metastrongylidae; genus Parelaphostrongylus; species Parelaphostrongylus tenuis. The sequence continues at coordinate 52,772 of JAHQIW010003795.1, forward strand.
TTGGAGGAGTGATAGCACAAACTATTAGGTGAAACGCGGTCTAACTCATACCTAAGCTTAGAGGTAGATGAGCCGTTGAGAGCAATTTTACAGGTGTAGATGTGATGCAATCGTATGCGCATAGTAACTTTTAACTAAATCGACTGGAAAGGTGCGCTAAACTTTTTTTCTTGTCTCCAAGATTGCGTTTCATTACAATTTTTCTAATCCACATAACTATATTGATCTGCAACTCTGGTGATCATCTCATGGATGTTTCAATATTTTGTTACACCTAAAAGATATGTTTCGCATTCGGGACCGTGTCGGTCGCGCAGCGCAATTTACATGTGGCGCCCGATGCACCCCTAGTGTGAAGATTAATGTTCTTTCAACTGTAACGACGAACTAAGAAGTTTTCTCGAAAACTAAGCATGTCCGTGGAGATTTTTAACTCAATCTTTTCGAGATTTATCCTGCCAAAAAACTGCTCAATTTTCTTACAAAAAGCGTTGCTCATCGAAAAATGCTCAAGTGTTAAGTAACAAATTTTCTTCCCTGTTAGTATTCAATATAGAGGCATATCAAAAAAATGAGGCATATCTTCCAATGTTTCGACATTTTAGCCATTTTGTAACTACTAAAGGGCATAAGAAGAGCGAAAAATACTATTTTTTTTAATAATGGTGGTGATAGAGGATACACAGTGTCATGTCCCAATGATGAACACTCGTTCTTTCTGCACTCATTCGAGCTACATATTGGGAAACGCTTCCACGTAAAATCCCGATTAAGCTGTGCGGTTGCAGAAGATATGTTTTCGAGCTACGTTCTCGGAAGACGAATGAAGGATTTGAGAGGAGCAGTTTTGAAATTTCTTTGTAGAGGTTTCATTTGTGATATTCCATCCTTTATTTAACGATGAGAGGCCACTAACTTATAACCTTACCTGTAGTTACCAATATAGCAATATAGTTATGCATTTTTTTCCGATTTTCACTAGCTACTAATACTTTTGAATATTGTTTTATATTAAAATATATCGAAAGTGATAGATTTATATCATTATTTTCTTTATACAACTTCTTACGATTATCAAAACGTCAACATTACTATGACTGCAGAGTAAAAGAGATCTGTGTTATATCGGTGCCAAAGTTTGTGAGTGTGTAGAGAAATTATTAATCTATCGAAGTTTTGCATAGAACCCAAGACTTTTACTTAAAACAGTGAAAAAATTTTAAACAAATACCAATAATCGCACACTGGGGTTGCGATTTGCCCTGCGCGTGGTGACTACAACTGATGGTCCTAAAAGGGTTAATGATATGCATGCTGCTCGAAATCGTTGTCAGCATGAATTGTTGCTATAGCAGTGAGGTTGAACTGATCTAATGACCAGAAGTACATACTATCCACCACAGTTTGCGCTTTCGGCGAAACAGTTTCCATTTTCCCTTGGGAACGATAGTGATGGGCGGTACTTGCAGCATCGACTGAACTCAAGGAAACGTTTATTCTCCGATATAGTTGTTTAACATCGCCTTTACTCGTATACAAGCGGAAACCTAGAAGGGAGTATGTGAGATTTGAGGATGGAAATAAAGAGGACAAGAACAGGAGAGCTTGTTATTGAATCTAAGGAGAATGGTGCTTTATAATTGATCACTGTAATTTTCTACTCAGTGAACTTGTGAACGATTTTGATTGCAACTCATTTCTATCTTCTTTATCTGAACTGTGCATTGATAGCAGAATTATACTTTTCCATATCATCAGATTTATCAGATTAAAATTGTGCACTTCATCATACATCTATACTTTATAAGTCAGGATTATATTTCTGCGCATATCGAAAACTTTAGATGTGACGCGTTCAGTCGAGGTAGCAGGTTTTTGAAAGAGATCTCGCTATATGGACCACACTCAAACCATATCGAGGGTCATATATATCTGTCGGAAATATCACCCGCCCTTGATCCTAACTTTTGACGACGATAAGAAACCGTAGTCAGCCACAAAATAGCGTTCTCTTTGGTTTAAATGATAAGTGATTCCATCTCGTCGTCTTTGCCACGCGTTTTTATCTTTCGTTCTTAGCTGCGCTCTTCCAGATCTTCATTCATTCATTGCATCGAGAGAAAGCCTGATTTGTAGAGCCTAGTTGACGATCCAGAAAAAAACCAACTACCTTTGCTGTTTCCACAGAGATCACAAAGAGTATGATTTTTCGCTAAACTTTAAGTCGTAATGGGCAGCATCTACTGGTCAACGGTTATTTTACCCCCGCACTACTTTTTTTTTTTTTGAAATGTAATGAAAAAAATGGCAACAACTCTCGCAAGGGTTATGGGATAAGCATCAGTGTGTGGTCTAATGACAGCTACCTAACTAAATTTGATCGAAGAATTTTCATTTGTGATGCTTGCTTTTAGCACTGATTACGCTTTTCACGACAGTCTCGAGAATTCCGGCAGTGGCTAGAGCTGAGTAACGGTTCATGATAATTGTTTGCAGTTTCAACTAATTAGGGAAATTCACATGCTATTGGAATAGCTGTTAGATCTAGCCGAAGTTACCGTGGAGAATTCAGTTGGAAATCTGTTGCACAAAACTACAATATGTGTCTCAATCTTGATGACATACCAATATATGCCCATAACACCGTCGTATCTCTGATAGATCTTCAAAGTCTCAGAAACAGCATGAAACGTTGCCGATTTGTCTAATACGGCGAAAATATCGTACACGCTCAGAGGCGGAGGAACAAGAAATGAGGGAGATTATCCGACGAAGTTTTCATCAATGAAAATGCTCTTTTTGACTATTTCGTTGTAAGCCTTTTTAGCTTTTGTACTTCTTCCACCGTAATTTTAGATCATTCATGATCAGCACTGTATTATATTCTATTCTGTACAGCTATGTCTGCTAAAAAAACAGTATTTTAACGGTTTCTGACATCGAATAACATAACGCGATTAGACGACAATGTCGGAGGGTGATACTTTTTAACCCTTACAGGGCGACGTTTACCAGCTCAGGTACGCGATTGCTTGTAGGCTTTCTCGCTGCAGAAACGTTTTGTCTAAGATATTTGGTAATCATTCAGAAGCTGAAATCTTTGCAATTTCAAAAACCTGTTTACCTGTAAAAAATGCTTTTTATAAGTGTAATAGCAGAAATAAAATTGTTTTACATGCACAAACTTCTTCAGATGCCCGGCTGCGGTCACTGTACAGCTTTTTACTAAAGTTTTATCACTCATTAGATAGCCCAGATCTCGAGAATTCTGAATATAAAAGTAGTTTTTTGAAAGATTACCATATAACGCCATAAAAGCGATAAAAAGATCACATTCCACCTCTAAAATGCTACCCTTCCGCTCAAGCGTCATAGGTGCTTTATTGGTAACTACAGGTAAGATTATAAGTTAGTGGCCTCTCATCGTTAAATAAAGGATGGAATATCACAAATGAAACCTCTACAAAGAAATTTTAAAACTGCTCCTCTCAAATCCTTCATTCGTCTTCCGAGAACGTAGCTCGAAAACATATCTTCTGCAACCGCACAGCTTAATCGGGATTTACGTGGAAGCGTTTCCAATATGTAGCTCGAATGAGTGCAGAAAGAACGAGTGTTCATCATTGGGCATGACACTGTGTATCCTCTATCACCACCATTATTAAAAAAATAGTATTTTTCGCTCTTCTTATGCCCTTTAGTAGTTACAAAATGGCTAAAATGTCGAAACATTGGAAGATATGCCTCATTTTTTTGATATGCCTCTATATTAAACACTAACAGGGAAGAAAATTTGTTACTTAACACTTGAGCATTTTTCGATGAGCAACGCTTTTTGTAAGAAAATTGAGCAGTTTTTTGGCAGGATAAATCTCGAAAAGATTGAGTTAAAAATCTCACGGACATGCTTAGTTTTCGAGAAAACTTCTTAGTTCGTCGTTACAGTTGAAAGAACATTAATCTTCACACTAGGGGCGCATCGGGCGCCACATGTAAATTGCGCTGCGCGACCGACACGGTCCCGAATGCGAAACATATCTTTTAGGTGTAACAAAATATTGAAACATCCATGAGATGATCATTAGAGTTGCAGATCAATATAGTTATGTGGATAAGAAAATTGTAATGAAACGCAATCTTGGAGACAAGAAAAAAGTTTAGCGCACCTTTCCAGTCAGATTTAGTTAAAAGTTACTATGCGCATGCGATTGCATTACATCTACACCTGCAAAATTGCTCTCAACGGCTCATTTACCTCTAAGCTCAGGTACGAGTTTGACCGCGTTTCACCTAGTAATTTGTGCTATCACTCCTCCATCGAGGTCCTTAATCCTCAGTTTGTCTTTCTGCGATATGACGCATAGAAGCCAGTAGAGACTAACTGTTAACGTACCCAATAATGTCGAGTGCTGTGCAAGGACGTTTGCGTCGAAAGGAATTCGAGCCCAGATCTCACTCTTTCCGTAGAAAGAGTGCCGTGCCAACCTAGCGTCTTTAGTGCAAAGGTTAGCATACTCTCCCAGGAAGAGTAAGATCTGGGTTTGAATCGGGGCTAACGCATAAGTTTTTCCACAGCATTTCACATTATTGGCTATATTGAAACATCATTATACAGCAAATAGCGGTGAAATATAAATGATTTCTCATTAACTGTTAACTGTTGGTCGTGCAGTGATCAAATGCCTGCTGAATGGGTGAAACACGTGTTCATGTCCAGCCTACGGTTAGAAATTTTGCACCTGACTCTGTAATCTTAGATATGCAATTTTTTCTGTCATAAACTACTATGAAAGGGACAGAGAAAATTTTTTGTTGACTTATCAACTTATCTTATTCAATAAAGTCTTCCATGGGCTGGAGCCCTATATGAGACTGTCGCAGACTAGTCGCATAATTTGATTGTGTATGAAATCGACGAAAAACGGATTTTTCAAAATACTGATTGCCGAGAGTAAAGAATTTAGGGATTTTCATCTGATACAGTGTTAATTTTGAAAAACGTGCTTATCTGGTAGAGGAAGTACAGTGAAAATTTCTGTGCTAGTGCAATTAGAAACAACTGAGTTGACACGATATCCGTTGGCTGGCTGCCCTCCCTCCCTTCCCCCATATCCACATATGGATGCTGTTCTCGCAGCATGGGAGCAAAAATTCGTGTGGGCAACATGCCTTTCGTGGGACTTCGATGCGCTAGCAGAAAAAATCGATGAAATGGGCATGTGGTAATTGATTGATAACGTCATAATTGCGACGCATATTGTATGATTTAGTCACACACTTCGAAATGGATCACAAACTACTAAGTTAAAGCATGTTGAATTCACCTCGTCAGGTCAGATTAACTGAATGCGGCGAGATTGGCTAAAGTGTGTGGTTCGACAAACATACACATTGCCGTCGACGACAGGAAGGGTTGCGATACATTCTTCTCGGTATACCTCATGTCTGCCCAACTCATACGAGAACCGCAATCTATCATAGCGTGGTCTAAACAAAGCACTCGAGATAAAGGTATTATCATATAAAAGTACCAGGCAATGAGCAATCGAGTGCACAACACTCGGTGTTAGGTGAATGTTTCACCTGACATAGAGTGTAAAGCGTACGTCGTCGATAACTATATATAAGGAGTGTGACGCTCCCGAGAGAACTGGCTATGAAAAGATCGACAGACGACGGGTTTTGCCCGGCTGATGAGCCTGTAAGGACGAAACACGTGTCTCGGGCTGTACAAGAGCCCTTACCAGACCACATGACATGTTGGCTCTAATAATGATGAAAGGATATATTGAAATTTGAGCGTGGTCTAAACAAAGCACTCAAGATAAAGGTATAATTATCATATCAAATATAGTTGAGAAAATCAAATAATTCATCGAATTTTCCATGACACGGTAATGAACGTTGTCGAGTCTTCAAAAATGCCTGTATTTTCGCTAGCTAGACAGCGTGTAAAATTGTAATTCTAGATAGTTGAATAGGAACTAGTGTTTAGATACTTCAAAAAATCTTTCGTTTGGAGTGTTTTCTTGAGACCAAAGTCCAAATATCATTGTGCTTGGTTATCATTTTATGAGCCACGCGTGTCATGTGGTCTGTTAAAATGGGCTGCCCGATATACACCATACATCTAGGTTAGAGCACTTCCGCAGACTGCATGACATACGTGGCTCAAGAAATGCTCATCTGGCATATTGAAATTTGAACTGTGGTCTCAAGAAAACACTCGAAACGAAAAATGTGAAATATCAATTATAATAGTTAAGAGCGATCGAGTGTACAACACTATGTGTTTATAATAATTTCACCAGAAGAGTGTTAAATGTTCGTCGTAGCTAACTCTTAGTGTGGGAATCGGAGCACTCACACAGGATTGGCAAAAGACCAAAGTGTAACTGCCAGACTATCGAGATCGCAAACGGGTTTTGAAGGTAATGTCCACATTCAGTTCATTCTCTATCAACCTCAAAGAGTGGTTCACTTATGATGAAATAGGGACTTTGCTCCTTGTCGACGTAGATCTCTGTGTTTCAATAGTTTTTACCCAGTTGAAAAAACTCAATGTGGGGCTGAGATATGCTTATTTCATCACACAACTCTCTGCAAATGCAACTCGCTCATGTACAAATGACCATTGAAAAATCTTAACCAAACTCATCTTTCTGTCCCGTCTCGTTCTCTCATCATCTATACAACGACACAGTCGGCTCTACCTCTTATGAATATCCTCATGGTTTGTTGTTCTGAATTAATCCAAAGTAATGAATTGTTAAAATAATGTTGCCTTCAGTCATCTCTTCTTCTCTATAGATGAGAGTTTGAACTTCGCGAGACCTACTACGTAAACTTTGATTACCAGCTATCAAGTACGAAACAGATTCCTCCATTGTATCTAAAGACAGGATTCTCTGTGATCGGCACTCAGTGTTTGTTGCCACGGAATAAACTCGGTGATAAACTATTCTTGTGATTTTCTAAGCGCAAAGAACAGATTTCCACTGAAAGCGTGTCGAAGTATCTGTAGCAGAAACTTCATCGGTGAGGTTGAAGTTGAACAGCAATCGCAAAAAATGAATGAATGAGTGCGATATGTTTTTGCAAAAAAAGACATCCAACCCATAGCACTTGTAGAACTTTAACCATAGTGTATGGCGAAACAAAGAATGAAAACTAATCACGCCATAATAACGTGAGCAAGAGGTCAAGCTAGTATAAATCGGATAGTCTACTCAAATACTGATTGTCAAGTGAGCCAATCGCCCACCATCTTGCCGCTCAACCCATTATCAGAATGTTTACCATGGTAGCCGCATGGGAATCTTCTTTTTTTTCTAGTAAAACAAATCTCAAAGATGGTTAACCAAACTGTTTATTTGTAACATTAGTAATATAGTAATAACGACACAGCAATAAGAAGACTTTCGGTGTGAGAAAATAAACACCAACGTGACAAGTCAGTAGTGATGATATAGAAAACAACAGGAAACATTAGCTTTGGTAAAGTATCATTTCTAAAAGTGCTCAGCTTGTATAATACAGATAGTCATAAAAAATTATTACCTATGAATATAAAGCGGGGTATGATGAAATGATCTAAATTTTTCCCAAGATTCCACAAATTAATGACATTAGCACATAATGGAAGTGTACGATAAACTAAGCGTATTCTATACATAGACATAATTACAACGGTAAAGGAGCAGAAACTACAGAAAGAGCGTACAGATAGGTGGAGTGTTACTATATTAAGCCGTGATGGAGGGTTGCACAGCATCTCACAAACTCCTAATGTGATGGATTTCTCAGAAACCGCAATATTTAAAATGATGATTGTGCTAATTTTGAATATTTTCTTAGAACAGTAGATAGCGTTTCAGAGAATTACAAGTGACTAAGTTCAATGCCGATGTGTGGTTGCCATTACAAATCGCTGATAATGGTTGCTGAAAGGTCGGTACAATTGTATCGTGGAAAGAATGATAGCAAAACAGGAGCGCTAGTAGCACAGTTCGTTAGCATGCGTCTGTTGGCTGACCATCTCGTCCGAATGTAATTCAACAGCCATTCTATCGAGCAGTGCACTGTGTCGCTGGAAGTCGCAACCTGACCGTTGCGCTGTAAAGATATGAAGCTGCAGCCGTTGGTGTCTAAGTTGTTAAAGAAAAAATCAATATCACGCTCAAAAGCGTGACACATAACCAAACAAAACATATATTTTGATTTACTAAGTGATAAGTAGCGTTTTGAGCGTTCACAGTTACAATGTAATTAAGGAATAGCTGGTACGAAATGCATTTGCAAACTTTGTGATGAGAACGTTGACAAGATTATCTACTTAGCACAGGACTTATGGACACATATCATCTTAGATAAATTCATACTACTGTCCAATTAAGATAGCAGTAAGCAGGCCTATTAAAGTTCTTGAAAAATTAGCTTGTCGGCGTTGCTCAGTGTCTGAGGAATTATCGCTGCATTCGCACTATCATTGAGATGAATTGATATGTAGCTGATCTTTACATTGACCCGCGTCAGCGTACGCGCCACATGTAGTTAACAGCCTTTTTACCACCTTGAGACGATGTTTATTTCAAAATGTCACAATGAGGGCATTTTACAGAACCGCCTGAAGGTAAATAGCTTACAAATTTTAACAATAATCTTTGGTAGTGAAGTTTTAGGATTTTAAAAAACTCTTAAGATCGGAGAATTTTTCTTAAAGCGACATCGAAGCAGGCTGTGAACTATAGTATTCGGTAAAATTAAGCGTTCTGGTTAAATACATTAATGAACGCAAAAAATTGAACACTATTCATAACAAAGTTAAATTCACCGAATGTTGCGATGGTTCAGTGGATTGTGGTAGTTGGAGGTGCATTAGTTTCTCACTGGAAGAATGCACGCCTACAATGCGAGCAATCCAGATTCGGTTCCTAGCCGATGAACTAGAATTGTTGCAATAGTTTAGTGGATTGTGAGAGTTGTTGAAGGCGTTGTTTATCAGGGTGGCTTTAGAGAGTTAGCTTGGACAATCAAACCTCTATATGCAAAACATGACTATCAGAACAACGACAAGTAAGAACGATAATGAAAAAGGGTCTCTGCAAGTAATGTGTATGTAATGCTATGAGTAGCTTTTATGAGGATATGGCAAAGAGTGAACTATGCTAATGGGTGAACTACAGTGTATAGTGAGCGATGATGGTGAGTGAGCTGCAGTGAAGGAAGTAAGTTACGGAGAAGTAATTCGTCACACTGTGCGAGGTAACGTAATGAGGACCTCGTGGTCCCTTGAAGCTTGTTTCGGAGAACTTGGCGTCATAGTTGGCCTCGATGACCGTGGCAGCCTCATTTCAGATGAGCATTGGATCCCAATTGGCCTGGCACTGTACAAGGTTGGTTATACTTTTTGGAGGCGAGATCGCGTGCCCTCTGCGGACAAAGTACTGAATTCACGATCGTTCGCCACTGCCAATATAGTGGTAATATATTAGGCCGCTTCGTAGGTTTTATTACTAGAGAAATAAACAGTAAATTTATTGACCAAAGGAAAATAAATTTACTTTACACCACTATTCAAAGTACGCGCCGTCGGCCGGAACACATTTCGGCCTTCTTTTAGGTAATAAATCAAAACAGTGCTCACAAAAGTTGACATATTTAGATCTGAAAAAGCTGTCAATCGTCGACGCAAATAATTGATGTCTCGAAACTCGTTGTAGCTCACGAAGTGCTCCAGCGACCGGAGGAGGTTGAGTAACTAGACGCTGTGATTGCTACTGAATTTGAGAAAACTTTGTTCTCGAGGACGCCCAAGTGGTATGCAAATTTTTTGACGTGGTTGTAGTTTCGGCCCACATCTGTGCTGCATAACAGGGTATTGGGATGACAGTAAAACCCAAGAGGTAAGCACAAACTCCAAGGTTTGCTATTTGATTGACGGGTTCCTTGAAAGTTTCAAGAGGCTCCATGCTGCTCTCCTTCTCCTATCTGATCTCACATCACAGTGTAAGAATGAACGTTCCCGAATAGGCATTTGCTTAAAGTACTTAAAACGCTAGATGATTTAGAGCTTGATAAATCAGAAGCCGACTTATTAAGTCTGGATAAAACAGGCAAAGGCGGCACTCGTCTGAAAATTTTAATCTATTTCGTTAAGAGAGAAATATCGGCTAGAAAATCACTTCTTTGCGTTATGTCATTAACTCTAGCAGAATAGGTTCTGTTCGGCTATCCGGGAAGAAATCGAGAAACGGCTCCTTTTGCTGGACAAGAATTTTCACAAAAGGTAACAGCAACTATTCGAGAGCTTAGATTTTTGGTTTTCGCACCACGTGAATTTTTTTGGAAAAAAATTATTTTAATAGCGTTCTAGCATTGAACCAAAGTGTGCCTTACAACGGCCACTTGCTTTCACTTTGGCATAGCTGAAGAAGCAAAAAGCCTATGAGCGTGCAGAGAAAATCATGGGTTGTCAGCGTCATTTGTTTTGTCTGAGGCTTCTTCCAAAACGAAGAAAAAATCCCAAATTAAATAACAAAAATTACACACCACATGTGAGTGACGCCAACGCGATTGATCGTTTACCGTGTTGAACCTAGGGCCAGCTCCCCTTCCCCTTCTGCAGCACACACATTAGCACACAATTCTGGTCCTCTTAAC
>JAHQIW010003796.1:0-95713 GCA_019055375.1 Parelaphostrongylus tenuis
ATGTGAATGTGAGGCTGTGAAGGTGAGGGTAAAGGTAGTGAGTAGTGCCAAAATAGAACCCACATGTTAATACATTAGCTTTTTGGAAGTCATGAGGGTCCTTTCGATACTTACCGCGCGACGTCAAGTCTCACCCAGCTACTGCAATGGCGGCGTCTCGCCTCTCGTGAGAAAAGTAAGCAGACAGCCAGACATGCAGATGCCACCTTCCTGATTGCCGCGCAAGCGACGGCGCGACGCCGCCCTGTCCATCAACACTGGTTCTCAGGGGTTTAAGAGCGTAAATATTTATCACTTTGTTACCAGCGTTACTGTACCCTGATCAGTACTGATCTCCATTCTGGTTTACTTCAATGCGTGACAGACAGCATTCATGATTGGCCCACTTAACGAAGACTGACGCGATTCTAGATGAGGTGGGGATGATACGGTGGTCGTAATAAGGTCCCATCACGAACACGGCACTTGATTCGACTCAGCCTCATTGGCTCACTAAGCCTTTCATCTCATCGATATCGGAAAACGGCATCCCATACTCGTAAAGAAAGACTACACTTCCCGCCATCTGGGTGAAAACTTTCTAGCTCGGCTAGCCGAGGGCTATAGGGAGTACCACCTCGACCAAAATTCGACTTTATTTATAGAGAAGACAAAAATTCTTAGGCTGTAGGGAACGGCGTACGTGAAAAGACCGAGTATCTTCATGCAGATCATAGATGCCGAAGAAGAACTAATTGAATATAAGCACTGGAAATCTTGTGCAATCGAGTGAAGATGAATCATTCCAATCAAATAAGTAACTAAATAAATGACTAAGTAGATAAATAAATAATTTTTGTCGTCTATATAGGTACTATGGGTCGCCGTGGACGAGTTGATGTGACGGTCGTCGCAGCGCGCGCGGACTAATCCCCTCCCCCCCCCCAACACCATCCTGCAGTCAAACGAACGCCCTATGGAACGCCACAGCCAGGCTATCCTCGAGTCCTCGAGACTGCAGGAAAGCGCGCTCAGCCAGTACTTTACGACGTCTAAAACGAATCAATTGCTAAGAGTGCTGGGATCCGCACAGTGGAAAAAAAACACCGTGAAGGCTGATCAATAAATTGCTCAAAAGTGCTAAAGTATCGATACCGTAGAGTGCTAGTTGAGAAAACTTTCGATTCCTTCTGATTATGTGGGAACAAATGAGCACACACTTTAGACTTAAGGGCTATAGCAAGGGTTGGCGCTAGTCGTTGATCCATCACAAGCCCTGTGATTTGGGCAAAATAGTTTTCGGACCATCTAAAGAATAAACAGTTTAAACACTCTTTTAGGAGAGCCATAATATGCCGGATGGTGAAACCATACATGTTTGTGGTACTCTCGTGCTCTGTTAGAAGCTCGAAAATGGGACTTCTGGTAAGCAAATTTGATAATTATTACTCTACCACCATGACTTAAGAAACGACCTATTATGATCCAGTAGAATATTAGAATGATATAACCATTGCAGTACGGACTCATTCCAGTTCCAGTTCACGTTTGAGGAAATTACCATTCGCTTACAATGAGCCGACATTGTCCTCAAATGGCAGACATCCATGCTAGCGCTCCTCTTTTTCGAGATCCTATAATTATCACAGTGAATGCTCAAGAAGGAAACAACGGATCATTTCCGTTATCCACACCCTGTTTCATCACATTGGGAAATGCGTTTTCTGCTCTTATTTAGAGTTTTGACAATTACTCAGCTGCTTAAATCTCGTAAATATCAAGAGTGTAGTTGATTTTATAGAAAGAATTCTTTACCGCGCTATAGCAAAAACACAACAAAATTATGTTCCCCACTTGAGCGACTGTTGCGGGTTAGAATTTTTTCTTGATCTTAGTAATTAATCAGTAGCTTGCACCTCAATTATATTGATGTCACATTTGGTTTTCGAAAAAAAAACTTTATGCTACGCTGTATTAGCTAAAATAAGATTAGGTTCCACACTCGACGCGCATTTGTTATCGGCTAGGGTTTTCAGTGGCTGTAGTATCGATGACGCAGCGCAATTCACATGAGGCCGTGTGATTATAATAGCTGAATTTGGGATTCTTTGCTGCTTTGTGGAAACTCTAGGTCAGATAAAAGGATAAAGGATAAAGCTCTCGGCGTTGATCAATCCCTGAGGGATGCGCCATGCATTCGACTTCAATTTTTAACTTCGTTTGAGGTGATTGAATGCATATCTGGCCTTTACAATGACTCGCGGAGGCCTCCCGTTAAACCGAGTCATTGCTGTTTATCCTCCTAGACAAGTCTGAGACCAGTCTGGTACCAATTTACCGACCCCGGAGGGATGGATGGTTTGGTGAGCCATGAGCGCGAGATCGAACCATTGACCTCGTGTGCGACGCAGGGCACCTCTAACCACTGCGCCACATGCGCTCTAGGTTAGATGTGGATTCTGATATTTTAGGATTGTCTTTGCACATTTATATGCTTTTGAAGAAAAGGCTTAGACTGCTCAAGCGTGAGTCTAAGCTTGTTGGCGAATTTTTTGGCACCATAAAACCAAAATGAAATGCATAACCCTACAAAACGATAAAACAAACCTTATGTACAATTATCTTCAGATTCATCTAAACCTATGCAATCGATCAATACTGAAGTTCCAAGAGCACGGTAGTTCACCGTCAATAATGCAAAAATCCATCCACATTCGGGAGCAGACGATGCATGCAGAATGCGAAACCAAATTTTCGCCTTGCATTTAGAGCACAACAAAAAGTACTCCTCAAAAACCAAGTACAACATCAAATTCGTCAAAATTTGTGTAATCGAATATTTATCAAGAGCCTCTAATGGAATAGCTTTGCCGGTTAAAATATTCGAAGAAATTGAATCTGCTTCCTCTCCATTACTAAGCTTCAACGGTTTATCCCAACTTCAGAAAGGTCTTGCCATTGTACTGGAAGAGCAAAACTAACGAATTGTTTCTCATTCAAAGAGTTCTCGTTGATCAAAGCATATCTTCCGGAGTTTCAGTAACCAATCCATAGAACAAGTCTCAGGGATTTCAATAATTTATTTTGTTTTTAAATGGACTGTGCATTACACTGTGACAGCCACAAGAAGATTGTGTTTCGCAAATTGAATCACTTCTATTATCCACTCCTCACTTTGGTACCTTGGAAACAACGTATTTTCGATAGTCTTAATGTTCAAATAATCAATCATAGAAATTTTAATGATGCATTTTATCTTTAAAAAGGCTTTTTCACTGTGCTGAAAGAGCAGGAATAAATTCTTGTTTCTCACTAGAAGACATCTCGCCTGCAAAACTTTTCATTTAATATCTATATGCTTATTCGATACATTAGATCTCAGAAATTCAAATCATCTTTTTGATTTTGAACACTGACCTCGTGTCACGCTGTACCACCAAAAAGGAGATTCGGCTTCGCAAAACTCGAAGTAGGCCATTGCGTGCGAAACCCAATATTCTCTTGGCTTATTATGAAGCACTGAGAAGTTCGTTCAAAAACCAAAAACATTAGTAAAAGTCTTGAAAACTGACTTATCGTTTGGTCTTTTAATTATAAACGAGAGGCTCTGGTCGGGAAAAAATCTGCGAATGGGGAAAAATATATATTTGTGCTCTTTCACAGCAATAGCAAGGTTTTTCTTAAAAGTGAAGTATACCATTCAAATTTCTTTTTATTTGAACTATCGACTGTTTCTTTGAACATCAGATGTGAGCAAAAATACGTTTTTCTTAGCGGAATGAATTGAAAGGAGAATAGTTGAAGTGATCCACCTTTCTGCAAAACCCATTGTTGTTTTGGCTGTCACAGCGTAATACCATAGTTATTATGAAAAACAAATGAATTATTGCAATCCTTACAATTTAATTTTTCCACTGGTTAGCAAACTTCGAACGCGAAGCTCTGACCAGCGAGAAATCAATAAAAATCTAACTTTATTCTAGCTCTTTCAGCTCAATTAGAAAGTTTTGTTAAAGGTGAGGTAAACCATTCAAAATCTTTTCATTTTTGCCACTGAACGATTATTTGAACACTGAAAATGACCAACAAATGCGTTTTTTACAATGAGTCGAAATGGTGCTTGTTTAAGGGAAAAGTACCCAAAATTTTAAAGTATTTAGTCTTCAACGTTAGACCTATCATCAACTGTATAAGACGGGACAACGGATGGCACAACGTGGTTCATCAACCTAATACTTGCCCAATTACTGAAGCACATTCCAGCTCATCTCACCAATACCCAAATGTTCCTGGACCATCTACGTAACCCGTCCTCCAACAACGCGCACGTTATGGAGTCTTTCGACGTGACCGCTCTTTATACAGAAGTGTCGAATGAGTCCGCAATGCGAGAAATATGCTACCTTCTAACGAAGCACGAGAGGACCACAAATATGTATGGCTTCACCATTCGGCACGTTATGGCTCTCTTAAAAGAGTGTTTAAACTGTTAATTTTTTCGATGGTCTGTAAACTATATTGCCCAAATTAGAGAGATGGAGACGGGGCAACGACTAGCTCCAACTTTTGCTTTAGCCTATATGTTCATAGTGGAGAGCTCAATAATCGATCTCCGGAGATTACTCTACTGCAAGTATATGGATCATTGCGTTGCCGCCTGCTCAACCCAAGACGGGATGGACAGATGTTTTGAGCTGTTGAATAGCCAGTCAGAGTGCATAAAGTTCACCCGTGAGAAACCAAGAGAAAATTGGCTCCCATTTTTGAACGTTCAGGTCAAACTGTTCGAAAACTCCTACAACACAGAATGAAACGAAAACCAAGCAACAAAAACGCGCGTTTCTGTACAGCATGTTTCGAACAGCGACCAATGTGTGCACGGAAAAAGAACACAATGTAGAATCTCCTAGAATGACGCCAAGAATAGCGATATATAATGGCTACGATACGATAATAGCTCCTGAGCTTAGATTTAGAGGAAGTCCTTTGCCCCCAAACGACAAGTCCGATTCAAACAAGGTTTCTTTTTCCCCCTCCTTATATCTGTAACGAAGTAAGTACAGCTGTCAAACGTTGCCCAAAACGAGCAGATTTGGATATTTCGGTAGCAATAGTTGGAATACCCCCGAAGACATTAAAGCTCCATTTAGTCCGCAACCCACTGGATGACCGCCTCTGCGAAACCAGTGCCTGTAAAATTTGCTTAAACAGCAAGACGGTGACTGCCTGAGATCTGCTGCAATTTATTTTAATCGCTAGAGAGGCATGCGAAGATGAATACATTGGCAAAACGGGTAAACCACTATTCCTTCATGTAAAAGAGCACCTACTTGGATTATGCAGCTTTTATCGAGAAACCCCACTAAGCACGCATGGGAACCAACAACATGCACGAGCAATGTTTGGAGTCAAATTTGTAATAAACGCAATGGATTCGAAAGCATCTGCACGTAATACGTCAGAAGCCTTTTGGATTCCCAACAAAGTCCGAAAAATGAACCGAAAAAAGGTGTGTTTCGTCATCACACGTGTCCTTGAACTATACATTGGGTGATCTTTCAGGCCCCATTTGGGCACAACCCAACGATGCACTGATCTTAAGCATCTGGTCTTCAGTGAATAACTTATAGATCCAGTGCATCAAAAGGATGGGTGATTCAAAATGAAGCTTCACTATGAGATTCAGATTTATTTCTTACGCTTTCTTTTGGGGTTATAGAAGTTTTGGCTTAAAGGATTGTGGATCAATTTGATCTTTCTAAGCTCTGGAGAAGGCGACCCGACGAATCGTTAGCCACCACGATTATTGTCTTATTAATGCTATATTACTAACCGTATTGTTGTATGCTTCGCTAGCACTTAGTAAATAATATCAATAACACCTCGATACGGCTGAACAGAAGATAATGCTCAGTTCATTCCTCTTCTTCAGCACCTCAAACTGGGATTAACATGTGCGTATTTATTCTGACTCTTTCCTCTTCCTGTGCCATTTTCATTAGGTCTACAAATATGAATCGGCTTTTTTTTTGCAATTGTTTGTGTGAAAAAAATTTCATATTATAGCTTTGTATGAATTTTGAATATGACGACTTTTGCGTTCAGTAACGAAATTATTCCAAATTTGCTAATTTGTAATTTAAATTTGATATTTTCAAGTGGTGATCTGAGAGCATAGTGTTGGGAGAGTAAGAGGAGTAGTGCAAAATCGCTTAAAACCTCCCACCTCAGCTCTTTTACGATGTTTTTGGTCGGTTTTACAATATGACGACGACTTTTGTAATGCAACAAGATTGAGAAATTGTGTCGTTTACCGTCTTGATATTAATTGTGCATTTAAAATGCATGACTTTGGCATCGTTCAGTTGCCCATTTTCTTGCGAACATTTTGGTATACAATATAATTGCATCACTCTCATATAGGGCTCCCTCCGAGCTCCATTAACCGTTTGGGAACTATACGCTTCGTACTGAACCATGGTTCATTTGGTGCAACTAAGTTTTCTACAGCGCACGCATACTCAATGGAATTGCTGGGGAGATTACTCGGTGAATTTGGGTTTCAAAAAATTTTGTCACTCTCCATTAATGAAATATCGCTAAAAAGATCCCTGTGAAGGTTTTTGTGCAAACATCAATTGAAAAAAAATCTTTGAGCAAGTAAGACCACATTTTCTCAAGAACGAACGCATTTCCAACCGTATTCAACATAAGTTTTTTTTTTGGTCTGTGTTTTTATAACCGTTCTATAGTTTGAGAAATGTCAATTTTCGTGGCATGCTTGGTTCATGTTTACACCTCCATACAACGTTTTTCTAACCAAAAATATAATGTTTTGCAACCTCAGTCCATTTTTTCGCACTTCACTGTGGAAATTTTAATTTTATGTAGTATTATCCTAGACTAGTTACATGGAATTTTACTAGAGAGGTGCACGAAAACGTATTCATAGTGGAAAGACTACATTGATTTCTCGAAAAGTCGGCTATTTTTTATGGACTGAGTAGAATGCAGTCACACCATGTGAAATGTGTTCGTCTCTTCATTCTTTTATAACTCAGCAGAGATTTTTCATTAGACTATCAATAATTCTTCAGCAGCTCGAAAAGTGGGAAAGTCACTACTGAACCTAACTGGTTGGGAGACCTTCGTAAAAAGATTTGATAACAAGAGGAAAAGATGACTTTGTGCTCAAGAGCGCATGTAGCGCAGTAGTTAGGGTGTTTTACATCCCACACGAGGCCATTGGTTTGATCTAGCGCACATGACTCATCAAGCTTTCCATCCCTTTGGGACCGGTAAATTTCTTACAAAACTTATCTGGTGGTATAAGCGGCACTGACTCAATATCTCGGTAGGCCATCACGTGTCATTATAAAGACTCAGACATGCATTCAATCACCTCAAACGAGAATATAACTTGAAGACGATTGCATGGCGCATCTCTAAAAGATTCTCTGACGCCAAGAGCTTTATCCTTCTTATTTTTCGCTCTGAGAGTGCGTTGCTTGGACTCCTCCGCGGGATTTGTTCAGTCTTATGAAATGGATTTTGAACTCTCAGCCTGGTACATCTTCACGAAAATATTGAATGTAACTCGACAGAGGTGTGTAGGCCAATTTTTATTAAAAGGAAAGCCCATGCCCCAGAAATTTCTACTTTTCAAAAAGCTGCATACAAGGGTAGGCAGAGCCTTTTAGCTATTTTTGCTACTGTTTCGAAGATTTTGCAGACACTAATCTAAAGAGCCTATTTTCTGCATTTTTGCCACCAAAATCTCTCACATATATCTTTATGTCATGAAGATTTTGTTAAAAACATTTACTGAACGGTCAAAAAGTTGGGTAGTCACATTGATCAAGAACATGCTGAAAACCCTCCACTCACAATATTTGTACTCTTTTTCGCAGCACTAGTCTATACTCTTTTTCCATACAGCTATCTTCTATCCGTCACAGATATTTGAATGCCCTCCAATCAGCTCGCAGTGATTGGTCGAGGACAGTTTCTAAAAGTTGGTCGACTTCTTTCATGTTAGCATTAGCTTGGAACACCTACTTATCGTCATCAAAGGGCAGGGTTCTGGGTGAGAGAGCTTTAGTTGACCCAGTAACTGTGGCAAAAGCATTGTCTTGCATGCTTTCGCATTTGCACCATCACTCATTCTTCAACATCTCTATGTTAGCTACCAGCAGCCAACCTCCAACAGGTTAGGTCGGGTATGCGATTTTGCTCTATAATCCCAGTTGAGCTGACAGATATTGTAATGTTTTGTTTCATGTGTTTTCTTAAGATCACAGCTCAAATTTTCAGTATGTCATAAGAACATTCATGAGCCAAGCATGTCATGTGGTTTGTTAGAAAATTGCTGACTTATAGAGCCCGATATACGTGCTTCGACCTTGCAGTCTCGTCAGTCGGGCAGTTACCCTTTCTCGTCTCTTGCCAATCCTGTGTGGGTGTTCCACTCCCCACACTAGGAGTAGCAACGACGAACATTTCACACTCTTTCCTCTCGAGTGCTTTCTAGACCACAGTCCAAGTTTCATCATGCAAGATAATGACTATTCGAGGCACGCATGTCATGTGGTCTGTTAAAATGAGCTGACTTTGATTTATGGTGTATCGGGCTCTATAAGTCAGCCCTTTTCCAACAGCTATTGTAATGACTGATACTCAAGATTTCTAGTATTTTTACTGATTTTTTCGCAGTGTCATGATATTACATAAACATCTAAGAGAATCGAGTGGTGAACAAAAACACGGCCTTAGGCGGGAATCGACCCCGCGGTTCATCTATACTGCTAACGCGTGCTACTACCACTACCGTGCTACGCTTTAAAAGTGCTCACCGATGATCAGAAAAGCGTCGCCTCACGTCGACCGACGCGACCGACGTCGGTAGGCAAGTGGTAATGAATGAATACTAGTCGTTGTAATGCTTTAAGCCGACATGCTAATGCCGTGTGTAAGCACGGACATTACACAGCGACCAAGCGGTCACTCAACTCGTCTTACCATGTAAAACGCTTGGTCTTAGCTTTCCTGATTATACTCCGAACTCGTTTACTTTTTGGTACTATGTAAGATCACAAAAGCTGGGTGCTTTGTATCATAGCTAAAGGATGAAGTTCTCGGCACTAATCAATCCCTTAGAAATGCATCATGCATCCGCCTCTGATTTTTAACTTCTTTTGAAAGACTGAATGCTTTTCTGGCCTTTACAATGGCTCACAGTGGCTCACCGTTGTATCGAGTCAGTGTCGCTTATCGTCCCAAACAAGTCTGAGACCAGTCTAGTAGCAATTTACCGGCCCCGAAATGATGGATGGCTTGGAGGGCCATGAGCGCAAGATCGAACGACTGATCTCGTGTGCGACGCAGAGCCTCTCTACCACTACGCCACATGCGCTCCTGCTTCGTAATATTATTTATTTATTTGTTTTCTGACATCTTTCACAACTTAGAACGTAGGCAGATGAGATATGAGGTTGGTACGCCTGGGCCATACACCGGTGTTTCGGAGGTTTCGGTCTCCTCAGTGACCTCCACCCCATATTAAGCCCTATATTGTAGCAAGGAGGGAGGCGTATGTGGTGATGGCATAGTGTGCGATGACACTGGTCCATCACCACTTTTCAATTGATGGATTTCAGCTGTTAGATCAATATTGATCCATAAAATCAATTGTTTTCAAAACCTCGCAATAAACATTCAAAATAAATCTAAAAAACATTGCCTGAAGCCTAAATGAGGTTTTTACACCAGGGCCATACACGGTGTTTCGGAGGTTTCGGTCTCCTCAGTGACCTCCACCCCATATTAAGCCCTATATTGTAGCAAGGAGGGAGGCTTATGTGGTGATGTCATAGAGTACAATGACACTGGTCCATCACCACCAACCAATTCCCATCAATTCGAATCTTTAAGTGGAAGCTGAATCCGCATTTCATCGATACCGGAGTACGTGATACCACTGCTCCGTTTACTATTGACACTTAGATGCTGACAACTTTGACGCCTTGTAACGAAAAAAGAGCGGACGGAACAAGGGCGTCAGTGGTGTAATTATAATTGAGGCCGCCTTAATGGAAGAAACGCGGGTTCAACTGTTATCTGAGACGGCAAGTAGATTATTCGTTGAGATCACTTGTACAAGTGCACCAGCACTATAACCGTATTCGCGTTGTAACTAAAACTATTAGTCTGTGAGAAAGAATGTTAGGCGTTCTTTGAGTCTCCCATGTCTTATGACCACCTCCCTCCCATAACTTTACATCGGTGTATAATCCTCACGATCGAAAAAAGTGATTCGGCTTTCTTAGAAACAAATCAATTTTCTACTCATACACGAACGGCGCTTAGGGAAAATGCTAGTGAAGCGGTGCACAAGATCAACTGACTGGCCTCCACGTTAATTTTGTGCACGGCGAGCGCAACGCGTTACG
Organism: Parelaphostrongylus tenuis; assembly: GCA_019055375.1. Taxonomy (NCBI): domain Eukaryota; kingdom Metazoa; phylum Nematoda; class Chromadorea; order Rhabditida; family Metastrongylidae; genus Parelaphostrongylus; species Parelaphostrongylus tenuis. The sequence goes on from JAHQIW010003796.1 coordinate 10,428, forward strand.
ATGACAATTTAGTAGTTTTCCAATAAAGTTTAGATTCTTAACATCACTAAAGAGAGTTGAATCGTTAGTAACAGAAAGAATAAAATGAATGAGAGTTCAATAAGACTGTATTTGGTCGGAACATATCAAAGCTATTATAAAACAACGAATTGTTCTGCAAGTGTAATACTGCACATTGTAAAGCAATGCGATTTCCGCTATAATTCGCAAAAATTCTTTCGTAACCAGTGATCTTTAGGAGTTAGGCTTCTTTGAAGTTGCGGAAGATACTTTGCTCTATTGTCATAATCATGAAACCTTTTTATAGATCCACTTGTAGGCTGCATCAACATCGTTTCATCGTCGCAACCTGGAAATACTATCAAGGCTCTCTAAACCACATATTATTGGAAATGAAACCCAAACACTTTCAAGAAAATCATATTTCTGCCTCTATGGAACGATTTCATGCTCTCTTATATACTTTTAACCACATTTCATTCACGTTTATCATTCACATCTTATGTCAAGTGCAATCTGTTCATTGTTGTGAATAGGCGTCAATAACCAATAATCAACATAATATCGTCAAATGATAAATTATGATGATAAAGTTTGTACTTCCGAATAAAATAATACGAGACAAATCTTCCAATTCTGGTATAATCTTATGACATATACTTCAAAATCATCGTTGTGATAGTAAGTTACTGGACAGTGGACAGTTTGTCCAAAAAGTGTTGCACATCACATGCCATGCCACTAAACTCTCCCCAAATTTTCCATCACCAGTGTACTTCAGGAGCTGGGGCTTCTACAAAAACAGAAATTCTTTTTCCTATCCTTTGAAACAGCCTATGTGGCGCAGTGTTTAAAGGTGCTCTGAGTCGAACACAAGGTCGATGGTCCGCTCTCGTCCTCAGGATTCACCAGGTAACCCATCCCTCCGCGGTCGGTGAATTAGTATCAGGCAGGTCTCCAACTTATCTGGGAGGATTAGCGACAATGGCTCGATGCAACGGAAGCCGCCGCGAGTCATTGTAAAGGCCAGATACGCATTAAGTCACTCTATATGAAGTTGAAAATTGAAGACGAATGCGTCGCGCATCTCTCAGGGTTTGATTAGCGCCAAGACCTTGTCTTTTGTCCTTTGTCGTTCGAGAACTACAAGAGTTCTTATATCTTGTATATCGCTATAAACGCTATTTTTGAAAGCAGCATTTGCCACTGGACAAGAACGCTACTCCATGTGTTCTATGCATTCCTTTTTAGTTGATTGGTCTCAAGACGGACTATAGCACTTTGTCTGGTTCCAAGCTCTTCAGATAACTTATGTAGCACTATCCATAGCCTGTTGCGTGGTAGCATGCCTGTAAACAATGCTGAAGGGAAGATACATTTGTCACAGATATTGGGTCAAGTAAAGCTCTCTCTCCCAAAACCCTGTCAATTTATGACGATAAGCAGGTCTTTGAAGTGACCTTATGCTTACATGCAGGAAGCTGACCAGCTTTTAGAACCTGTCCTTGACCAACCACTGCGAGATGACTGGAGGGCAAGTAAATATCCGTGACGAATGGAAGACAGCGGAATAGAGAATGACTATAGACTAGTGCTGTGAAAAAGAGTATAAACATTGTGAGCAGAGGCTTTCCAGCATGTTCCTGATCAGTGTGACTACCCAACTTTTTAACCGCTTGATAAATATTTTCAACAAAATCCTCATGACATAAAAATATATGTGAGAGATTTTGGTGACAAAAATGCAGAAAATGGGCTCTTTAAATTTGCGTTTCCAAAATCTTCGAGACCAATAGCAAAAATAGCTAAAAGGCTCTGCCTACCCAGGTATGCAGCTTTTTGAAAAGTAGAAGTTATTGGGAAATGGGCTTTCCTTTTGATAAAAATTGGCCTATACACCTCTTTCCATTCAATATCTTCGTGAAGATATACCAGGCTGAGAGTCCAAAATCTATTTCATAAGATTGAGCAAATCCCGCGGAGGAGTTCAAACAACGCACTCTCAGAGCAAAAAATCTCTTGGCGTCAGAGAATCTTTTAGAGATGCGCCATGCAATCGTCTTCAAGTTATATTCTCGTTTGAGGTGATTGAATGCATGTCTGAGTCTTTACAGTGACACGTGATGGCCTACCGAGATATTGAGTCAGTGCTGCTTATACCACCAGATAAGTTTTGTAAGGAATTTACCGATCCCAAAGGGATGGAAAGCTTGATGAGTCATGTGCGCGAGATCAAACCAAAGGCCTCGTGTGGGATGCAAAACACCCTAACCACTGCGCTACATGCGCTCTTGAGCACAAAGTCATCTTTTCCTGTTGTTATCAAATCTTTTTACGAAGGTCTCCCAACCAATTAGGTTCAGTAGTGACTTTCCCACTTTTCGAGCTGCTGAAGAATTACTGATAGTCTAATGAAAAATCTCTGCTGAGTTATAAAAGAATGAAACGACGGACACATTTTACACGGTGCGACTGCATTCTTCTCAGTCCATGAAAAATAGCCGACTTTTCGGAAAATCAGTGTAGTCTTTTCACTACGAATACGTTTTCGTGCACCTCTCTAGTAAAATTCCATATAACTAGTCTAGGATAATACTACATAAAATTTAAATTTCCACTGTGAAGGTCGAAAAATGGACTGACGTTGTAAAACATTATATTTTTTGGTTAGAAAAACGTAGTATGAAGGTGGAAACATAAACCAAGCATGCCACGAGAATTGACATTTCTCAAGCTATTGAACGGTTATAAAAACACAGACCAAAAACAAAATAAACATATGGTGAATACGGTTTTAGATGTGTTCGTTTTGTGATGTAGTCTTTCTTGTTCAAAGATAGTTCGTTTCTTGACACACTGGGGTTTTTTTAATCAATAATTACACAGAAACCTTCACAGGGAACTCTTTAGTGATATTTCATCAACGGAGAGTGATAATATTTCCTTGAAACTAAAATTTACTGAGTAATCTCCCCCAACAAGTCCACTTATTATGCGCGTCCCATACAAGTCCATTAATTATGGGTGCGCTGCAGAAAACTCTGTTGCTTGAAATGAACAATAGGTCAGTATGATGCATATGGTTCTCAACCGGTTAATGGAGCTTGGAGAGACTTTATGAGAGCAATACAAGTAAATTGTATACCAAAATGTTCGCAAGAAAATTTTCAACTGAACGATTTCGAAGTCATGAAATGCGAATGCAGAATTAATCAAGAAGGTAAACGGCCTGATTTTTTGATTTTGTTTCATGACTAGAGTTGACTTCATGATGTAGAACCAACCGAGAACGTCATAAAAGAGCTGAAGTGGGAGGTTTTACGCGATTTTACACTACTCGTCTTACTCTGTCAACACTGTGCTCTTAGATCATCACTTGAAAATATCAAACTCAAACTACATATTAGCAAATCTGAGATAATTTCATTATTGAACACAAAAGTCGTCATCTTCAAAATTCAAATAAAGCCATGGTATGAAATTTTTTGCACACAGAAAATAGCAGAAAAAAAACGGCGGATTCATTTTTGCAGACCTAATGAAAATTGCACAGGAAGAGAATGCCGAAGCGAATTCCAGCGTTGTGGGATGGCGAATAACAGATTTTAACCTCTACTTACGGTAAGCGATGAGTAGAATGAAAGAGTCAGAATAGGTACGCATATACTAAGCTCAGTTTGAGGTGCTGAAGAGAAGGAATGAACAGAGTGTTCTCTTCTGTTCAGCCGTTCCGAGGTGTTATTGATATTATTTCCTGAGTGATAGCGAAGCATACAACAATGCGGTCAGTATTGCAGCATTATTATTACAATAATCGTGGTGGCTAACGATTCGTCGGGTCGCCTTCTCCAGAGCTTGGAAAGATCAAATTGATCTATAATCCATCAAGCCAAAACCTCCATAACCTCGAAAGAAAGCGTAAGAAATAAATTTTGGATGGCATAGTGAAGCTCATTCTAAATCACTCACCGTTTGATGTTTTGGGTCTATCAATAACTCACTGAAGACCAGACGCTTGAGGTCAGTGCACCAATGGGCTGTGCCACACTCAGGCTTATAAGATGACCCGAGGTATAGTTCAAGATCACGTGTGATGACGAGGCACTCCTCTTTTTGGTTCATTTTTAGGTCTATGTTGCGAATCCGGAAGGTTCCTAACGTAGTAAACGCAGATGTTTTTGATTTCTTGGCGAGGATGACGAATTTGACTTCAAACATTACTCTGTGCGTTCTTGGTCCCTATGCGTGCCTAGTGGGGTTTTAGGATCAGAGCTGCATAATCCAACTAAGTGCTTTTTTACATGGACGAACAGTGGTTCAAACGTCTTGCCAATTTATTCATCTTCGCATGCCTCGCTAGCGATTAAATAAATTGCAGCAGATCTCATGCAGTCACCGTCTCTGCCGTTAGGGCAAACTTTATAGGCATTGGTTTCGCATGTGCGGTCACACTGCCGATTGCGGACTAAATGGCGCACTGGTGTCTTCGGGGGTATGTCAACTATTGCTACGGAAATATCCAAACCTGCTCGTTTTAGGCAGCGTTTAATAGCTGCACTTACATCGTTAGAGATAGAAGGCAGCGAAAAGAAACCTTGTTTGCGTCGGACTTGTCGTTTGGGGGCAAAGAACTTCCTCTAAATCTAAGCTGGGAACCAACTATCGTATCGTAGCCTTTATATATCGCTATTCTTGGCGCTATATTTGGAGATTCTACCATGTGTTCTTTTTCCGTGCACACATTGGTCGCTGTTTGAAACATGTTATGCAGAAGCAAGAGTTTTATGTGTGATGGATGAGATGGCAAGTAATGATCCAAGATGTCTTTGTTGCTTGATTTTCGTTGCATTCTGTGTTGCAAGAGTTTCTGAACAGTTTGACCTGAACACTCAAAAATGGGAGTCAATTTTCCTTTGGCTTCTCATCTTTATGCACTCTGACTGACTACTCAGCAACTCAAAACTTTGTCCATCTCCTCCTCTTGGGTCGAGCAGGCAGCAACGCAATTATCCATATACTTGCAGTAGAGTAATGGCCGAAGATCGATTACTGATATTTCCACTATAGACATAAGGGTTATAGCAAGAGTTGGCGCTAGTCGTTGCCCCGTCGCCAGATCTGTAATTTGGGCAAAATGGTTAACAGACCATCGAAAAAATGGGCAGTTCAAAGACTCTTTCTAGAGAGCCATAACCTGCCGGATGGTGAGGCGATGCATATTTGTAGTCCTCTCGTGCTTCGTTAGAAGCTCGCATTTGTCTTGCACTGCGATCTCATTCGACACGTCTGTACAAAGGGCGGTTACGTCGTATGATTCCATTACGTGCGCGTGTTGGAGGATGCGTTACGTAGATAGCCTAAAAAGATTTGGGTATCGGTGACATGGGCTAAAATGTGCTTTAGTAATTGGAACAGTGTTGCGTTCGTGAACCACATTGTCCCATCCATTGTCCCTAACTGTTGATTGTTGGGTCAACGTTGAAGAGCACATTCTCCAAAATTTGGATACTTTTCCGTCATACAAGCGCCGTTTCGACACATGATGAAAAACGCATTTCTTGGTCTTTTTCAGTGTTCCATTAACCATTCGATAGCACAAATTATAAGAATTTGAATGGTAGGTCTCTTCTTTGAAAAAAGCTTTCTATTTGCGCTGAAAGAGCAGGAATAAAATTTGATACCCATTGAAATATTTCTCGCAGATCAGAGCTTTACCTTCAGAGTTTGCTAACCAGGGAAAAAATCAAATCATGGGGATTATAATAATTTATAGGATTTTTATGATAAAGTTGGTATTACGCTGTAACAGCTAAAAGAACAATGGGTTTCGCAGAAAAGTGCATCACTTCAACTAATCTAACTTCACTACAATCCACTGGAAAAAGATTTTTTTGGTGGCCTCTAATGTTAAAGAAATCAATTGATAGCTCAAGTCAAAAAAATTTGAATGTTGTACTTCACTTTCAAAGGACCTCGTTGTTGCCCTGGAAGAGCACAAGCAATTGTTTGTTCATCATTTGAAGATTTTTCGCTGACCAGGGCCTCTTGCTTACAGTTGAAAGACTAAACAATAAGCCACATTTCAGAAATTCCAATAATGTTTTTGATCCTGTGAACGAACTTCTTAGTGCTTCACAATAACCAAAAAAATATTGTGTTTTGCACACAATGTCCTATTTCCAGTTTTGCGAAGCCCAACCTTCCTTTGGGGTCACAGCGTGACACGAGGTCGATGTTAAAAGTCAAATAAATTAATTGAATTCTTTTGGATTGGAATTTGGAATTGGAATTTGGGATTTGGATGGAATTTTGCATTATTGACGGTGAACTACTGTGCTTTCAAAACGTTAGTGTTATTTGATTGCATATGTTTAGATGAATCTGAAGATAAGTGTCCATAAGGTTTGTTCTGTAGTTTTGTAGGTCAAGTATTCCACTTTGGCTTTATGATGCCAAAAAATTCTCCAATAAGCTTAGAATCACGATTAAGCAGTCTGAGCCTTTTCTCCACAAGCATATAAACGTGTAAGTGTAAAGACAATGCTAAAATATTAGAATCTATATCTAACCTAGAATTCCTTCAAAGCGGCGAATTATCTTAAATTCAGCTATTAAAATCACAACAACACTAGCCGATAGCAAATGCGTGTCGAGTGTGATATCCAATTTTGTTTTAACAGATACAGCGTAGTATAAAGTTTTTTTTCAAAAGCCAAGCGTGACATCAAAATAGTTGAGGTGTAAGCTACTGATTAATTACTGAGATTAAGAAAAAATTCTAACCGGGAAAAATTGCTCGAGTGTGGATCATATTTTGTTGCGTCTTTGCTACAGCGCGACAAAGGATTCTCTCTATGAAATTAGCTATACCCCTTAAAATAATCAGAAGTCTTCATTTGGTGACCAACGTGAGACCCACCATCATCTTTGTAGGCGGGCTAACGGATGGGACAACGTGGTTTGTGAATCTAATACTAGTATATTTACTAAGCACATTCCAGCCCATTCCAAAAATACTTGAATAATTCTAGAACCATCTTCGTAAAGCGTCCACGAGCAGCGCGTACGTAATGGAATTTTTCGACAGAACCGTCCACTATACAGCGGTGACAAATGAGTTCACAATGCAGGCCATTTTCGAGCTTCTAAACGAAGCACGAGAGTACGACAAACATGTATGGCTTCACTATCCGGCAAGTTATGGCTATCACAAAAGAGTGCCTAAACTGTTCATTCTTTAGATGGTCCGGAAACTATTTTGCACAAATCAGAGGGCTGGCGATGGGACAGCGACTAGCGCCAACCCGTGCTATAGCCTTTATGTCTAAAGTGAAGTGTCCAGCAATCGATCTTCGGCCGTTACTCTTTCTTAGGTATATAGATGATTGCTTTGTCGTCTGCTTAGCCCAAGGGGCTATAGACAAATGTTTTGAGTTGTTGAATAGCGAGTCAGAGTAGAAAAAGTTCACCGGCGAGAAACCGAAGAAAAATTGGCTCCCACTTTTGAACATTCAGCTCAACCTGTCCGAAAACTTTTACAACACAAAAAGGTACCGAAGGCCAAACAAAAACGTCTTGGTTCATGATCTAATATCTCATCCGTCTCACATAAAACGCGCGCATCTGAAAAACGTGTTTGAACAGCGACCAGTGTGTACACAGGATAAGAACGCAAAGCGGAATCTCTTAGCGTATTGCGAACAATGGCCATCTCTAATGCCCACGATACTGAAGAAGCTTCTCAGGTTAGATTAAAAGAAAGTCCTTTAATTCAAGAGACAGGTCCGACGCAAATGAGTCTTCTTTCATCCTGCTTCTTATCTCTAACGAAGAAGGTACAGCTATTGGACGCTGCCTAAAACTGCAGGCTTGGATAATTCGTTAGCATTAGTTAAAATAGTCCCAAGGACAGTAAAGCTCCATTTAGTGCGCAGCCGACTGCATGATCGCCTCTGCGAATCCAGTGACTGCAAAGTTTGCCCAAACGGCAGAGACTACGACTGCATTAGGTTTTCTGCAGTTTACCTAATCGCTTGCGAGGCATTTGAGGATGAATACACTGCGGAAACAGGTAAACCACTATTCGCTCGTGTGCAAGAGTACTTAGTTGGGTTACGAAGCTCTGATCAAAAAAACCCATTTGGCACGCATAGGAACCCAAAACATGCAGGAGTCGTAATCACGTGTGACTTTGATCCATACCTCGGGCTGATCCTTCCGGCCTGAGTTAAGCACAGTTCACTGATGCACTGACCTTAAGCGGCTGGTCTTCGATGAATAACTGGATGACCTAAAACACCAAAACGGTGAGTATTTTGTAATGGAGTTTTACTATGCAATCTGAAATTCGTTCGTTACGTTTTCTGATGATATTATGGTGGCTTTGGCTTTCTACATTGTGGATCAGTTTGGTCTCTCTAGGCTCTGAAGAAGGGGAACCGCTACAACGCTAGCCATCACGATTATTGTAATATTAATGCTGCATTATTAACTGCATTGTTGTATGGTCCGTCAATATTCAATATGTAAAATCAGTAGTACTCCGAAACAACTAAACAGAAGAAAATACTCATTTATTCAAGCTATACCGAGGTTAACAGATAGTTGGTCCTGGAATGAACAGAAGCCACTAGAAGAAAACTCGGTTGTGGTAATTTGAAACTGAGCATCTATGACTGTGGTTTTTTGTTGTCATCATTATATTTCTCTGGCCACGCTCGAAAGAGCGGAAAAGGGCTAAGTGACGTTGGACGATTTTAGGAGGGTTTCAAACACTATAGTGATCCTGCCTACATATGCTATGCTGTACTTACCACACATTATGGGTCACTTACTGATTATTACGACTAGTTCCTTGTTCATTTTACAAATTTCCCTTTTGGGTATATATGCTGTGCATGATGAGAAAATTTACATCCTGCTTTTGGCGAAGATATTCATGCGTTGCCCCTTTCTGGTACTGTATACAATTTATCAAAAGACTATTGATCCAGGTCAAAACGAGTTGAAACTGGTAAGCCTATCCAACCAATGAGGAGGGCGCAATGTGAGTAGTCTTACATAACTGTCTTGTAAGTACTGCCATCGGTCTAATTTTCGACTGCGCTATCATTATTGATCTTGTTCATCAATTTCTCACTCGAATCGGTTTTTTACCACGCTCATAAGCGTTTGTCTAGTCACAACAATTTTAGCTCAGTGGTGTTTCATTTTCTCAAAATTAAAGTTTTCAAATTTGTTCTAACATATTTCCAGCTTGTCTATCCGAAATTCGGATTGTGTCATTGTAACAAAGTTGAAAAGTGTCTTGAAATTTGTACTTTTTCGTCGAATAGAGGCCCTTAAGGGCGCTCAAGACTCCTTTTTAAAAAATGCTATTTTGCTAATTGGCTTATTGAATTTGGAAGGTTTGCAAGCGAATTAAAGGGTTAGAGAAATTGTTCTAAAATAGTGGTGCCTACTGAAATGTGCTCATTTCCGGCGTGAAAGTAACGGACATTACGAATATTATAAGATTTATACTGAGTCGAAGGTGACAAGAAAGAAGTTAACAAAAAAAAGTAGTTTTTCTTCGTGCGTTTTTCATCTCCCAGTATCGGTTTACAGTTGTTTGGGCGTGTTATGCCAGAGAAATGATTTGATTTGCTCATGCTTGTCTATTGTAGACCAATTAGCATTCTGCCTATGTGTCGATGATAATTGTCGGCTGTAATGATTTACATTATTTGAGACATATCTTACTTGAGACATGAGAAGTAATTATGTTTACCGTGATTTCGTAGTCTCGAACTTGTGAATATGTGAAAATAATTGTTTGAAATTTTCTCTTGGTTTGAAGCCTAAAATTCGAGCACTTCTTTTGAGCATTCCAGCAGAGTCATTCTGCCACCGAAGTGGCACAACATATGTCAATCTCTTAACCACAAGGCGGTTGATACAACTCGACCGTGTACTTGCAAAAGTTCGTCAAAATTGTTTGCTATAGTTTTATCCAAGCCGCGTCAACAACGCCCGCCCACATATTGCGAGTCTGACGTCGCAAACGGTTGAAGAATTAGGGTGGGATAGTTTGATTCGTCCACCGTTCTGCCTAAATGCTGCCCCAAGTGATTACCATCTCAACAAGTCGCTACAATATTCTTTGCTAGAAAAACGCGCTGCCAAAGTCGATGATGAGCACCTGTCCGAATATTTCTTTCTTTGAATTTATTCTGAGTGCAAAGAATCTATAGTCTAGATTAACTTCTGCCAAAGGTATACATGAAGTCTGTATATTCACACCTGTTGTCGCCTGCGCATATTTAGGCAGGAGACGGATTCGCATTAACGATATGCATGATATTAAAGCGCGCTATACGTATAGTGGTTGTTTGTCCGGTGACATCATCCATATTTTGATTTGTGTTCTATTCTGTTATCCGGGGACAGATGAATAAGCGACCTCTTTGGTGGGCAAGGACTTTTTTAATGCACTGTTAGTGTCGTTTGAAAATATACAAATCTGATTACTGCACTATTTGGTTGTTTTTCGAAAAGTTTTTTTTTGGTTTTTTTTTATTAAGAGGGGACAAATGAAAAAGTGGCCTTATTCGCTGGAGATGAAGACATCATAGGAGTGCTAGTAATCATTCGAAAGCTGAGACTTGAGACTACAGCCTTACGTTGCCGATTTTTCGAAGCCCCCTTCAATTTAGTGTAGCATCCAGATCAAAATTTACGTTTCACACTCGTCTTTCACCTTCATTCTTATCACTCGTATGATTCGCTTCAAGCCAAAGAGCATAAAAATGTGTAGAAGAATTTTTGTAGTATAATGCTAGAACGTTTTATCTCGAGTTGCTTTCAAAGCGACGTGAAAATTTCCAGCTGAATAAAAACATATCATAACTTTCGTTTCGAGTGTTTTCTGAAGACCGCAGCTTAAATTTCAATATGCCTGGTAATCATTTTTGAGCCACGCATGTCAGTAGTCTGCCAAGGAGGGCTGACTTACAGAGCCAATACACGTGTTTCGATCTTGCGACATCGTCAGTCGGGCAGTTGCCATTTCTCGTCTTTTGCAGTGTACAGTCACTCTGTGCTCGGTGATAACTTCACTGCACATAGAGTGTAAAACGCTCGTCGTCGCTAGCTCTTGATGTGGGAACTGGAGCACCCACACAGGATTGGCAAAAGACGAGAAGGGGTAACTGCCCGACTGACGAGATCGCAAGATCCAAAAATGTGTACCGGGCTCTGTAAGTCAGTCCTCCTTATTCCTCTAACAAATTAGTTAATTTTAATAACTTGATTGCCACTACTTGGTTAATATGGATGTCAAACATCTGATGAGGACTCCAGAGACGGTCCCGCAGAGAAAAATATATGGTGGAACTGCGCACCATCATTGAAATCCTCTGGCAAATCAGATGTGGAGAAGCAGCCATCATTATATTCAAGTGACATGCGCATGCTGATCCCCCTGACAATCATGTACGCGAATTGTTACCATTTCGTAAACTCATTGCACCAAAATCGTTGGTCTTTAAAGGAGAAATAACCGGCAACATATTGGTATCGACCACAACTTGACGATTTCGCACAAGCCAACTTGTACTTTCTATGCGAACATTAAAAATTGCCGGTACTTCTGAGAGCTTCGACTTAACTCAGTATACCAGAATTCGTTTCGATGGTTACTCAAAAGTGCAAATCTAGGAGAGTGCAGTAAGAGATGAGGATGGAAGCAAAAGAAAAGTACAAAAATGGAAGAACTCATTGGTTGATAAAACGAGAATGCTATCTCTTAGGTACCAGGGTAGTTTTCCATATCTGAAAGAGAAGAGCTATCATCGAAGGCTCTTCCACAGTGCAGATCGTAGTGTCTCTTATTGCATTACATGTGCATATATATTAGGTATTCTCATAAGTTTTGGTGCTAAAGTAATATCACGAAATTTATCAAACAAAAGCAATTAAACTTGCTCAACAACATTATTCAAAGTATACGCCATCACACTGAACACATTTGTAGCATCTTTCAAGCAAAAAAAACAATAAAGCGCTCATGGATTTCGCTATGTTTGTACTTAAGGAAAGTTGCCAATTATCGACGCAAATGCTTAATATCTCGGACGGAAGAGGCGATAATAAGATGGCGATAAGCCAAAACTTTACAGCGGATGATCCAGCAACTCCAGCTCGGCAAAATTTCTCTTTGTCATTTTAATAACATGAAACCTTGCGTTGTCTCGAAGCACGATGGGATTGTCGCTGTGACAGGGTCTAGATCGGTTGTAGCAGTGGAGATGCTCAAAGTAGCGCCTGCTGTTGATAGTCTCATTCCGCTGAAAGCAAGTCACACTGAATCGGCCCGGTCCGGTCTTGAAAGATGTTGGACAAAGCGTTTGGCACGAATAATTTGGCCTTGGAGTTAGAGTTTATCGCTGGCCTGGTGGCAACCATTGATACAGACGACGTGGACTCTTAAAGAAGCCACTTTTCGCCGACGGTGATGACTGACGATGGTGCTGTTTGAGCAAATAGTTTTGTTAAGCAACTTTAATTAATATTACTTTGTAGAATTGGTGTTTATCGCTCTAAAGTTAAAACTTATGCAACGACCTATCAATATATATCATTACTCCCTTTCCCTTCCCCTTCCCTTCCCTCTTCGATTTCTATCATACTGATATAAACATATGGCATCAAAACTAATCCAACCACGCCATCAAATAATTGCACCTACCTACATTCTGAGTTGTCAAAGATGCCAGGAAACAAATAAATAAATAATATTGCTAAACAGGAGCGCAGGTGGCGCAGTGGTAGATGTGCTCTGCGTCACACACGCGGTCAATGGTTCGACCCCGCGCTCATGGCTCACCAAGAAATCGCAACCCTTCGGAGTCGCTAAATTGCTACCATACTGGTCTCAGACTTGTCTGAGACGATAAGCGACGCTGACTCGATACAATGGGAAGCCACTGTGAGCCATTGTAAAGGCTAGAAACGCATTCAATCCCTCAAAAGAAGTTGAAAATCGAAGGCGAATGTATGGTGCATTCCTAAGGGATTGATCAACACCGAGAACTTTATTCTTTTGCTCTATTACAAAGCAGCCAGCTAGTGAGATTACATGGCAGTAAAAGATAAACGAGGGCGACAGAACCTCAAAAAATAAGGCCAAACGTTTTACATGGTAAGGCGAGTTGAGTGCACCCTTGATTGCTGTGTAATGTCCGTGCTTTCACACGACATCACGATAATGTCGGCTTAGAACAACCATTTCAACTAGTAGGGTTCATTTCATTACCACTTGCTTACCGACGTCGGTCGAAGCGAGCGACGTCTGTCGACGTGAGGCGACGCCTTTCTGATCATAGGTGAGTACTTATAAAGCTGAGCATGGTAATGGTAGTAGCACTCGCCAACAGTATGGATGAAACGTGGGCTGGATTCCCGCCTAAGGCCGTGTTTTTGCTCACCACTCAATTCTCTTAGGTGTACACGTAACATCATGACACTGCGAAAAAAGCAGTAAGAATACTAGAAATCTTGAATATCAATCATTACAATAGCTGTTGAAAAAGGGCTGAATTGTAGAGCCCGATACACCATATTATGAAGGTCAGCCTATTTCAACAGACCACATGACATGCGTGGCTCGAGTAAGAATTATCTGGCATGTTGAAGTTTGAACTGATGTTTTGAGAAAACACTCGAAACGAAAGATATGTTATATTGAATGTACTAGCCAAGAGCAATCAAGTGTACAGCACTATGTGTTCGGTGGTAATTTTACCGGACATAGAGTGTGAAATGTTGGTCGTCGCTAACTCCTAGTGTGGAAGTGGAGCACCCACACAGGATTGGCAAAAGACGAGAAAGGGTAACTACCTGACTGACGAGACTGCAAAGTTGAAACACGTGTATCGGGTTCTATAAGTCAGCCCTCTTTCAACAGAGCATATGACATACTTGTCTCAAAAACGATTTTATGACACATCAAAATTTGAGTTGTGGTCTTAAGAAAACACTCGAAACGAAATATTGCAATAGTTGTCGGCTTAACTGGGTTTACAGAGCAAAATCGCATACCCGAGCAAACCTGTTAGAGGTGGCGCCTGATAACTAACATAGAGATGCTGAAGAATGAATGGTTGTGTAGTAGCAGTAGCACGCGTCTCCGATATGATTGGAAACGCGGGTCGACTCCCGCTGGAGGCCGTGCTTTTGCCCACCACTCAATTATTTTAAATAAATACTTTTGAAGTAATGTTGACAAAACTAACATAAATGATTTGAAGTAAGTGATATGGTTTGTAATCAATTTGCAACTTTTTTTCTTTAGCAGTAGAGAAGATGGCCGTACTTCTTCCTCCAGAAAAGGCTAAATATGCGCAGTAATGAGGCTAATTGCGTTGCATCAAAGGGACGGTCACCCACCAGTCAAAGTAGCCCCTGAAGGAGGTCGCGTAAAAACTTATCATGTGTATTATTCCTTTCTCATTTCGAAAGTTCTGCTTTAATGTGGTTCATCTACGGGACCATTTATGTTACTTATTTCTCAACACTAAGCTATTTTTGCACATTTGAATGGTTTGTACAAGACGAACAAATACGGCTCCGCCTTTATTTTTTGCTGTAATCTAGTAGAACGAAAGATATGCAGTTTTTGGAAGTGCGTTAAAAAACCGTTTTTATTTGCATGTTTTTCATATCAGGGACTTTTATAGGACTTTCACAATGACGCCTTTTGTATCCAAAAAGCGTCATTTTCGAAAACATTACTTTGCAGACATACCAGCCAAAGTGATTGACACTGCTTGGTTGTGTAATCTTCCAGTTGCGCATTTCCTTGCGAAAATTTGGGTGTACAACTTATTTACATTTGCCTCCAGATGGAGTGTGGGAGGAACAAATCAGTTTTCTACTCATCACGAATGGTGGTTAGGGGAAATACTAGGTGAAGTTAAGTGAACACATAGTGAAGCGAGGCGCAAGATCAATTGCCTGGATTCCACGTTAGCTTTGTGCGCGGCGAGCGAAACTCGTTACGATGACAATGTGGTAGCTCTCCCATGAATTTTGGATTCCTATCATCACTTAAGGGAGCTGAATCGTCAGTAACAGAGAAAATAGGAGAAATGACACTCAGTTAAGACTATATTTGGTTTAAACATGTCAAGGCTATCATAAACAACGAACTGTTCTTCAAAAGTGACGCTACACTGTAGTGCGATGCGATTTCGGTGAGAATTCACGGAAATTCTTTCGGAATTAGTAAACTTTAGAAGTTGGAGCTTTTTTGAGGTTGCGAAAGAGACTTTGCTGTGTTGTCATATCGATGAAAAGATTTTGTATATTCACTTGTAGTCTACATGAACATTTTTTCATCACCGCAACCTAGAAATTCTACAACTGCTAATCTCTGAACAACTTACTATTGTATAGGAAACCCAAATACTCCTAAGAAAATCATGCTTCTGACTCTTATAAAATGATTTCATGCTCTCTTATCTAATTTTATCCACATTCGACTCACGTTTATCACTCATATCTTATATCAAGAATCTCCGTTCAGTGCTAGGAATAGGCGTCAAGAACCAATAATCAATGTAATATCGTCAAGTGGTGAATTATGATGACGAAATTTGTACTTCCGAAAAAAATAATACGAGATAATCTCCCATTTTTTGTATAATCTCGTGACATATACCTCAAAATCATCATTGTGATGGTATGTTACATGACAATAGATAGTTTGCACAAAAAGTGTTGCACACCGCATTCCGTGCCATTAAATTCTCCCCAAATTTCCCATCACCAGTGCACTTTAGGAGTTAGGAACTTTACGCAATACAAAAATTTTTTTATGCTTTGAAAACAGCCCATGTAGCCAAGTGGTTATAGGTGCTCTGAGTCGTACACATTTTCGGTGGTTCGGTAACGCGCTCTGGATTCACCAGGCCAACCATCTCTCTGGGTCGGTGAATTAGGATCAATTAGCTCCTCGACTTATCTGGGAGGATAAGCGACAATGACTTGATATACTCGAGACATAAGTACGCATATGTTAATTCCAGTTTGAGGTGCTGACGAAAAACAATGAACTGACTATTCTCTTCTATTCAGCCGTTTCGAGGTGTTATTGATATTTTTTACTGAGTGCTAGCGAAGCACACAACAATACGGTTATAGTGCAGCATTAATATTACAATAATCGTGGTCGCTATTGATTCGGCGAGTCACCTTCTCCAGAGCATACAGAGATCAAATTGATCCACAATCCACTAATCCAAAACCTCCATAACCTCGAAAGAAAGCGTGAGAAGTAAATTCTGGATCGCATAGCAAAGCTCATTTTAGAACACTCACCGCTTTGATGTTTTGGGTCTATCAGCTACTGATTGAGGACCAGACGCTTGAGGTCAGTGCACCAAAGGGTTGTGCCACACTCAGGCCTATAAGATCACCCGAGATCCAGTTCAAGATCACGTGTGATGACGAGGCACTCCTTTTTTCGGTTCATTTTCCGCCTTTGTTACGAATCCAAAAGGCTTCTAACGTAATAAGCGCAGATGTTTTTGATTCCTTGACGAGGATGACGAATTTGACTCCGAACATTACTGTGTGCGTTCTTGGTTCCTATGCGCGCCTAGTGGGGTTTTTGGATAAAAGCTGCATAATCCAAGTAGGTGCTCTTTTACATGAAGGAATGTGGTTTACCCGTTTTGCCAATGTATTCATCTTCGCATGTCTCTCTAGCGACTAAATAAATTGCAGCAGATCTCATGCAGTCACCATCTCTGCCGTTTGGGTAATTTCACAGGCATCGGTTTCGCAGAGGCGGTCATACAGTCGATTGCGGGCTAAATGGAGCTTTAGCGTCTTCGGTGGTATTTCAACTATTGCTACCGAATAACCAAACCTGCTCGTTTTGGGCAGCGTTTAATAGCTGTACGTACTTCGTTACAGATAAAAGGCGAGGGAAAGAAACCTTGTTTGCTTCGGACTTGTCGCTTTGGGGCATAGGACTTCCTCTAAATCTAAGCTGAGAAGTCCTGCCGTATTGCAGCTACTACTTATCGCTATTCTTCGCGTATTGTTTAGAGATTCTACCTTGTATTCTTTTTCCGCACACATTGGTCGCTGTTGGAAACATGCTATACAGAAGCACGCGTTTTATGTGGGGCGTATGAGATGACAGGTAATGATCCAAGACGTTTTTGTTGCTTGGTTTTCGTTGCATTCTGTGTTGCAGGAGTTTTCGAATAATTTGACTTGAACGTTCAAAAATGGGAGCCAATTTTCTTTTGGTTTCTCACGGGTGATCTTTATGCACTCTGACTGGCTATTCAACAGCTCAAAACATCTGCCCATCCCGTCTTGGGTTGAGCAGGCGGCAACGCAATGATCCATATACTTGCAGTAGAGTAATCTCCAGAGATCGATTATTGAGCTCTCCGCTATGAACATATAGGCTAAAGCAAAAGTTAGAGCTAGTCGTTGCCCCGTCTCCATCTCTCTAATTTGGGCAATATAGTTTACAGACCATCGAAAAAATTAACAGTTTAAACACTCTTTTAAGAGTAAGCCATAAGCCGCAAGTGCATAAACTCGCATTGCGGACTCATTCGACAATTCTATAAAGAGCGGTCGCCTCAAAAGATTCCATCACGTGTGCGTTGTTGGAGGGCGCGTTACGTAGAAATTCTAGGAACATTTGGGTATCGGTGAGATGGGCTGGGATGTGCTTTATAATTGGACCAGTATTAGGTTTATGAACCACGTTGTGCCATCCGTTGTTCGCCTACACAGTTTGATGGGTCTAACTTCAAGACCAAGTACTTTGAAATTTAGGGTACTTTTCCATTATACAAGCGCCATTTCGACCCCTTGTGAAAAAACGCATTTCTTGGCCTTTTTCAGTGTTCAAATGATTGCTCGGTAGCACAGATTGAGAGAATATGAATGGTATATCTCACCTCTAAAAAAGCTTTCTAATTGCGCTAAAAGAGCAAGAATAAAATTTAATTCTCATTGAAAGATTTCTCGCTGATCAGAGCTTTGCCTTCGAAGTTTGCCAACCATGGAAAAAACCAAATGATAGGGATTACAGAAATTCATTGGTTTTTCATAATAAGCATGGTCTTACGCTGTAACAGCCAAAAGACCAATGGTTTTGTAAAAAAGTGGATCACTTCAACTATTCTCCTTTCAATTCAATCCGCTAAGAAAAACGTATTTTTGCTCACATCTGATGTTCAAAAAAACAGTCGATAGCTCAAATCAAAAAAATTCGAATGGTATACTTCACTTTCAAGAAAAACCTTGCCATTGCTCTGAAAGAGGGCAAATAATTATTTTCCCCTCAATCAAAGATTTCTTTCTGACCAGAGCCTCTCGTTTACAGTTAAGAGACCAAATGTTAAGTCAAATTTCAAGAATTTTAGTAATGTTCTTGGTTACTTGAACGAAATTCTTATTGCTTCATAATAAGCAAAAGAATATTGGGTTTCGCACAAAATGGCTTATTTCCAGTTTTGCGAAGCCGAATTTCTTTTTTCGGGTGTTACAGCGTGACACGAGGTCAGTGTTAAAAATCAAAAAGATCATTTGAATTTCTGAGATCTAATGTATCGAATAATCATATAGATATTAAATGAAAAGTTTTGCAAGCGAGATGTCTCTTAGTGAGAACAAAAATTTATTTTCTGCTCTTTCAGCCCAGTGAAAAAGCCTTTTGAAGATAAAATGCATCACTAAAATTCCTATAATTTAGACTATGAGTTAATTACCGAACATTAAGACAATCGAAAAAGACGTTGTTTCCATGGTATCGAGGTGAGGAGTGGATAATAGAAGTGTTTCAGTTTGCGAAACACAATCTTTTTGTGGCTCTCACGGCGTAATGCGCCGTTCATTTTGAAAACAAGATAGATCGTTGAAATCCTCAAGACTTGATCTATGGATCGGTTACTGAACTCAGAGGAAATGCTTTATCAACGAAAACTCTTTGAATGAAAAACAATTCATTAGTTTTGCTCTTCCACCACAATGACAAGGCGTTTTTGAAGTTGAAATAAACCGTTAAAGTTCTTTAAATTTAAGCTATCAAACAATTTTTTGATCTTAGAAAACAAGTCTCATGGTGAGCTTTTTCTGAAGGGTCGAAAAGCGCTTAATAATGGAGAGTTAGCAGATTTTATTTCGAATTCGAACATTTTTTGCCGGCAGAGCAATTCCCTTGAAGGCTCTCGATAAATATTCGATTACAAAGTCTTGACGAATTTGATAGTGTGCTTAGTTCTTGAGAAGGATTTTTTGTTGCGCTGTAAATGCCAAGCAAAAAAATTGTTTTCGCATTCTGCATGAATCCGTTGCACCCATATGTGGATGAAATTTCGCATTATTGACGCTGAACTACCGTGCTTCTGAAACTTCAGTGTTATTCAATTACATATGTTTAGATGGATCTGGAGATAAGTGTACATAAGGTTTGTTCTATCGTCTTGTTGGTTAGGCATTTCATTTTGGTTTTATGATGCCAAGAAATTCCCCATTATGCTTAGACTCACGCTTGAGCAATTCGAGCCTTTACTCCACAAGCATGTAGACGTGTAAAGGCAATCCTAAAATATCAGAGTATACATCTAACCTAGAGTTCCTTCAAAGCGGCGAAGAATCCCAAATTCAGCAATTATATTTACAGGCCTCATGTGAATTGTGCTGCATGATCGATATTAGAGCCACTGACAATCCTAGCCGATAACAAATGCGCGTCGAGTGTGGAACTTAATCTTATTTTCGCTAATACAGCGTAGTATAAAGTTTTTTCAAAAATCAAAAGTCAGTTGGTTCAATCAAAATAATTGAGGTGCAGCTGTTGATTAATTATTATGATCAAGAAAAAATTCTAACCGGCAAAAATCGGTCATGTATGGAACATAATTTTGTTGTGTTTTTGCTACAGCGCGGTAAAGAATTCTTTCTATAAAATCAACTACACCCTTGATATTCACGAGATTTAAGCAGCTGAGTAATTGTCAAAACTCTAAATAAAAGCAGAAAACGCATTTTCCAATGCGATGAAACAGAGGGTGGATAACGGAAATGATGCGATGTTCCTTTTTGAGCATTCACTACGATAATTATATCTCGAAAAAGAGGAGCGCTAGCATGGATGTCTGCCATTTGAGGACATTGTCGGCTCATTGAGAGCGAATGGTAATCTCCTCAAACGAGAACTGGAACTGGAATGGGTCCATACGGCAATGGTAATATCATTCTGATATTTTTTCAGGATCATGTTAGGTTATTCTCTGAGCCATGGTAGTAGAGCATTATACATCTAATTTGCTAACCAGAAGTCTTCATTTAGCGACCAAAGTTAGACCCATCGTCATCTGTGTAGGCGGGCTAACGGATGGGACAACGTGGTTGATGAACTTAATACTAGTCCAATTACTAAGACACATTCCAGCTAATCTCAAAAATACCTAAATGCTTCTAAACCATCTTCGTAAAGCGTCCCCAACAGCGCGAACGTAATGGAATCTCTCGACGGGACCGCCCATCATACAGAGGTGTCGAATGAGTTTGCAATGCAGGCCATTTTCGAGCTTCTAACGGAGCACGAGAGTACCAAAAACATGTATGGCTTCACCATCTGAGAGGTTAGGCTCTCCTAAAAGAGTGCCTGAACTGTTCATTCTTTAGATGGTCTGAAAACTATTTTGCTCAAATCAGAGGGCTGCCGATGGATCAACGACCGGCCCCAACCCTTGCTATAGCCCTTATATCTAAAGTGGAGTGTCCAATGATCGATCTCCGGCCTTTACTCCTCTGTAGGTATGTAGGTGATTGTCTGGTCGTCTGCTCAACCCAAGATTAGATAAACAAATGTTTTGATTTGTTGAATAGTCAGTCAGAGAACAGGAAGTTCACCCGTGAGAAACCGAAAACAAATTGGCTCCCACTTTCAAATATTCATCTCAACCTGTCCGGAAACTCCCACAACACAAAAAGGTACCGAAAACCAAGTAACAAAAACATATTGCTTCATTACCTATTATCTCATCCGTTACATATAAAATGCGCGCTTTTGAAAAACATGTTTCGACGAGCGGCCAATTTGTGCACAGGAAAAGAACACAAGGTAGAATCTCTAAGCATATCGCGAACAATAACCATCTTCAATGCTTACGATACGGTAGAAGCTTTTCAAGTTAGATTCAGAGGAAGTGCTTTACCCCAAACGACAGGTCTGACTCAAATAAGTCTTTTTTCGTCCTGTTTATGACGGAGTAAGTACAACTATTAAACGCTGCCTAAAAATAGCAGGCTTGGAAAATTTGCTAGCAATAGCTGAAACATTTCCAAAGACACTAAGGCTCCATCTAGTGTACAACTGATTGTATGACCGCGTCTGCGAAACCAATGAATGCAAAGTTTGCCTAAGCGGCAGAGACGGCGACTGCATGAGATCTGCTGCAGTTTACCTAATCACTTGCGAGGCGTTCGAGGATTAATCCACTTTCCAAACGGTTAAGCACAGTGCACTGATGCTATGACCTTAAGCGGCCGGCCTTCAATGAATAACTGATAGACTCACAACATCGAAACGGCGAGTGTTTCAAAATGGAGTTCTACTATGCGATCTGAAATACGTTCATTACGTTTTCTGATGGTTATATGGAGGTTTTGACTTCCTGGATTTTGGATCAATTTGCTTTCTCCAGGCTCTGAAAAAGGCGACCCGCGAAAACGTTAGCCATCACAATTATTATATATTAATTCTGCATCACCAACTGTATTGTTGTATGCTTCGTTAATATTCAAAAATCAATATCAATAAATCAAAAGATCGACTGTTTTTGAAACCCCGAAAAAAAACATTCAATATAATTCCAAAAAAGAATGATTTAAGCTCAAAAACGAGGTTGTTACGCCAGGGTCATACACCGGTGTTTCGGAGGTTCGTCCTCCTCGTCAGTGACCCCCGCCCCACATTCAGCCCTGCATTGAAGCAAGGAGGGAGGCGTATGTGGTGATGGAACAGTGTCATTGTGCACCCTGGCGTAACAACCTCGTTTTTGAGCTTAAATCATTCTTTTTTGGAATTATATTGAATGTTTTTTTCGGGGTTTCAAAAACAGTTGATCTTTTGAATTAGTTTTGATCTAACAGCAAAAAAATCCATCGACTGAGGGGTGATGATGGACCAGTGTCATTGCACACTGTTCCATCACCACATACGCCTCCCTCCTTGCTTCAATGCAGGGCTGAATGTGGGGCGGGGGTCACTGACGAGGAGGACGAACCTCCGAAACACCGGTGTATGACCCTGGCGTAACAACCTCGTTTTTGAGCTTAAATCATTTTTTTTTGGAACAATATCAATAACGTTTCAAAACAGCTAAGCAAAAAAAAGTACTCAATTATCCAAAATATGCGGAGGTTAGTATTTAGTCGGTTCTGGAATGAACAGAAGCCACTAGAAGAAAACTTGACAGTGGTATATCGAAGTTGACCAACTATGACCGTGGTATTTCGTTGCCATCATTTTATTTCTTTGGCCACTCTCGAAAGAGCAGAAAAGGGCTAAGTGACGCTGGAGGAGAATGGAACGGGTTCAAACACTATAATTATCCGTCCTACATATGCTATGCTGTACTTACCATACATTATAAGTTGCTTACTGATTATTATCACCAGTTTATAGTTGATTTTGCAATTTTTCCTCTCGTGTATGTATATATGGTGCGCATACTGAGGTAATTTTCGTCTTGTTCTTGGCGAAGATATCCATGTGTCCCCCCTTTTCTGGTGCTGCATACAGTTTATCAAAAGACTATTGATTTGGATCAAACGAATGGAAAATGTGAAGCCTATCTGGCCAAATGAGGATGGCGCCGTGTGAGTCCTACTAAACTTTCTTATAGGTACTGCTATCGGTCTTATTTTTTGACTGAGTTCTCACTATTTATCTTGTTTATTAATATCTCATTGTATTAAATTTTTTACCGCGTTTATAAGCGCTAGTCCAATCACAATATGTTTAGTTCAGTGGTGTTTTAATTTCCTAAAATTACAGTTTTCACATTTGCCTCAACATACTTCCGGCTCGCTAGCCGAAATTCGGATCGTGTCATTGTAGCAATGTTGGAACGTGTTTTGAAGTCTGCGCCTGCTCGCCAAACAGTGATCCTTAAAGGCTACGAAGACTTCTTTCTAAAAAAATGCTGTATTGCTAATTAGCCTATTGAATTTGAAAGGTTTGAAAGCGACTCATAGGGTTACAAAGATTGTTGTAAAATAGTGGTGCTTACTGAAATGTGCTCATATCCGACGTGAAAGTTGCACACATGATGAATATTACAAGATTTATACTGAGTCGAAGGTGACAAGAAAGGAGTTAAGGAAAAACTAGTTATTCTTCGTACGTTTTTCACTTTCCAGTATCGGTTGACAGTTGTTTGAGCGTGTCATGCCATAGAAAAAATTTGTTTTGCACATGCTTGTCTATTGTAGACGATTCAGCATTCTGCCTATGTGTCGATGACAGTTGTCAGCTATAGTAATTGCACATTATTTGAGACAAAGTGAATAATTATTTTTACCGTGATTTCGCGGTCTCAAAATTCTGAATATGTGAAAGTAATTGTTCGAAACTTTTTCTTGGTTTAAACTCGAGATTCGAGCACTTTTTTTGAACGTTCTAGCTGAATCATTCTGCCAAAGAAGTAGCACAAAATATGTAGATAACTTAACCACGAGGCGGTTTTATACAACTTGACCGTGTACTTGCAACAGTTCGTCGAAATTGTCTGCGATAGTCTTATCAAAGCCGAGCCACAACAACGCTTGCCCATATATTGCGCGTCTGACATCGAAAAAGAATCAAGAATTAGAGTGGGATAGTTTAATTCGTCCACCGTTTTGCCTAAATGCTGCTCCAAGTGACTATCATCTCTTTAAGTGGCTACAATATTCTTTGCTAGAAAATCGCTCTGATAAATTCGATGATGTGTTGAAGCACCTTTCTAAGCATTTGTTTGTTGAATTTATTCTGAGTGCAAAAAATCTATAGTCCAGTTTAACTTTTGCCAAAGGTAAACGTGAAGTTCGTATATTAACGCCTGTTGTCGCCGGCTCATATTTCGGCAGGACATGGATTCACACTGATGATATACATCATATAATAGCGCGTTATACGTGCGGTGGCTAATTTGATTTTGAGGTTCTTTCGGTTATGCGGGGATAAATTAATGAGCGACCTCATTGCTGAGCAAGGACTTTTTAATGCACTGTTAGTGTCGTTTGAATATATACAAATCTGACTAGTGCACTTCTTGGTTGTTGTTCCAAAGTTTTTCTGGTTTTCTGATCAAGAGGGAACAGATGAAAGAGTGACTTTATTCGCTGGAGAAGAACTTTTTATAGGAGTGCTAGCAACTATTCGAAAGCTTAGACTTGATGCTACAACCCCACGTTGCCGGTTTTTTAGAACACCCCTTTATAACACTGTAGCATCCAGGTCAAAATTTATGTTTCACACTCGCCATTCACCTTCATTTTTATCACACGTATGACTCGCTAGAAGGGCAAGAGAGTATCAATGTGTAGAGGAGTTTTTATATTATATTGTCAAATCCCCAACTGAATAACAATATATCAAAAAGAATGTAGTGATCTGCCCGCCCCTGCCCGGCCTTCGCCTTGTCGAAAGGCAGTAAGCAACGCTGCATAAAATGCAAAACTTGATATTAATGTCACTCTGAACCGCATTTTTAGAAAACAAGCACATTTCTAGATTTGAAAAATTATATCTTTTCAGATGATTACTATTAGTCTCAAAAGATCAATGTCCGGCTAGGTTTGAGGCAAAAATAGAAAAATCAGGTAGAACAAAAGATCAAAAGAGCTTAGAAAGAAACGTTTTTGCGTTAGTTAAAGTTTCTGCTATAGTTTGAATACTAACACTCTGAGGAAGGGGTTTTGTTTAGCGAAATATAAGCGAGATAAGAGACGAAAGCACGTGGTTTCATAGATTATGACTTCGCTTTGAATGTTATAGCGATATGAGGGGGCGTTTTGAAGAACAGGCGACATGGGGCTGTAGCCTCAAACGTCAGCTTTCGAATTGTTATTACACAAAAATTTTATTCCAGGGGATAAAGTTGGTTTTCCACTCGTCCTTTATAATCAGAAAAACCAGCTTTTTTAGAACACTGTAACAAAAAGAAAACAATGTGTTTAGTAACCACTCGTTAGCGTAAGGTTTGCACATTCCGCCGAGCTTATTTTGTGAGAAGATCGGTTCAGTGCAGTGTAGTAAGAAAAATAAGATTTTCACATACGCGGGGCATATTTGAAGGCCAGAATGTGGAGAAGAGGGACGGGAGGGAAGGGAGCTGACCTTGGCTTCCCCAAGACGATCAATCGATCGCGTTGGCACGACTAGCACCTGGCAAGGAATCTTGCTATTTAACTCAGGGTTTTCTTTCCGCTAATTAATACAGATGAAACAAATGGCACTAATACTTCAAGAATTCCTTTGCATGTTCACAAGCTTTTCGTGCTTCCAACAAAGCCACGATGAAAGCAAGTGGCCAGTGTAAGGCATAATTATGTTCAAACGCTAAAGCTTTACTGATGAATATGTTTAAAAAAATGCAGAGTCGATAATGCTGACACAGTGAGCGTATGCTAACCGTTGCACTACCGACGCTCCTTTAGCACAGCACTCCTTTTAAGGAAAGAGTGAGATCTGTTCTCGGATCATGCTGACACAAACGTTTTTGCGCAGCACTGTGCAATATTCGGTATGCTAAAGTTAGTCTCTACTGGATTTTATGCCCCATATCGCAGAAAGAGAAATTGAGGACTGAGGACTTCGTTGGAGGAGTGCTAGCACAAACCACTAGACGAAATGCGTAGATGAGCAATTGAGAGCAATTTTACAAACGTAGATGTAACACAATTGTATACGCATAGAAACAATTAACTAGAACTGACTGAAAAGGCGGCTAAACCTTTTTTGGGTCTCCAAGATTGCGTCTCATTACAACACCCTTCTCCATAAAGTTATACCAATCTGTAATCCTCGTGATCATCTCATGGACGTTTTAATATGTTGTTACACCTAAAACATCATTAAGTTTCGCATTCGGGACCGTGTCGGTCGCGCAGCGCAATTTACATATGGCGTGCGATGCCCGCTTACTGTAAAGCTCGATGTTCTTTTAGCTGTAACGACCAACTAAGAAGTCTCCCTCAAAAACTAAGCATATCCTTGAGATTTAAACACAAATTCGTCGAGATTTGTGTTGTCTAACCTCTACTGAATTTTTTGAAAAAAAGCGCTGCTCATCAAAAATTGCTCAAGTGCTTAGTAACATAGTCTTCCCCCTGTTACTGTATAATACGGAAACTTATCAACAAGTGAAGCATATCTTCCAAATTTTTGATATTTAAGCTATTTTGCAACTTCTGAAGGGCATAAGAAGACCGAAAAATACTCTTTTTTGAATATTGGTGCTGATAAAGGATGCAGCGTGTCATGCCCAATAATGGACACGTGCTCCTCTTGCACTCACTCGTGCTACATTTTAGAAGCACTTCCACATAAACCTCGATTAGGGCTGTTTAGTTGCAGAAGATACTTTCTCATGCTACGTTCTCTCAAGAGAAATGGAGGATTTTAAGAACATTAGTCTTAGAAATGCTTCGTAGAAGGTTCATTTGTGCTATTCCATCCTTTATTTAACGATAATACACCTCTGAGTTGTAAACCTCACCTGTAATTACCAATAAGCCACCTATGACGTTGAGCGGCGGGGTAGCATTTTAGACGTGAGATGTGGTCTTCTTTTCGCTCTTAAGTCGTTATATGGTAATCTTTCAAAAAAACCAACTTCACAGTCAGAAGTCTCGAGATTTGGGCTGTCCAATGAGTAATGAAACGTTAGTGAAAAGCTGTACAGTGACCTCAGCAGAGCATATGAAGAAAGTTGTGCATGTAAAATAATTTTCTTTGTTATTACACTTAATAAAAAGCATTTTTCTACAGGTGAACAGGTCTTTGGATTTGCAAAGATTTAAGCTTTTGAATGATTACCGAAAATCTTAGACAAAACGCTTCTGCAGCGAAAAAGGTATTCAAACAGTCGTATATTTGAGCTGGTACCCGTCGTCATGTAAGGGTTAAAAAGTAGAAGTTCAGACTTCCGACATTCTCAACTTATCGCATTGCTTGAATCGTTGTCAAAAATTGTCGACATACTGTTTCTTTTAGTTATAGTTTAGTTTTAGACTGGTGAAATCTTCGACAGACTTTATGACCTTCGATATGGTTTGAGGACGATCCATAGAGCGAGATCTCTTTGAAAGACCTCCTTTCTCGACTGACCGCGTCACATCCAAGGTTTTCGATGTGCACAGAAATATAATCCTGATATTTTGATCCGATAATTCTGATAATATAGAAAATTTTAATTCTGCTATCAATGTACAGTCAGATAAAGACTATAGAAATGACTTGCAATCGAAGTCTTTCACAAGTTCACTGTGTGGAAAACACCGTGGTCAATCACAAAGTAACATTCTCATTAGATTGGATAAGACGTCCTCCTATTTTTATCATCTTTATTTTGATCTTCAAGTCTCATCTGCTCCCTTCTAGTTTTCAACTTAAATATGAGTAAAGGCGACATTAAACAACTATATCGGAGAATACACGATTTTTTTTTGCTTCAGCCGATGCTGCAAGCACTGGTCATCTTTACATTACAAAAAAATCAAAATAGTTACACTAAAAGCCCAAGCTGTGCTGGATAGTATGTATTTATGATCATTAGATCAATTCAACCTCACTGCACAACGGTTTTTTTACAACGTGTTGGAAAAAAATGGCAACAATTCATGCTGACAACGATTTCGAGCACCAAGCATACGATTAACCCTTTCAGGACCACCAATTGTAGTCACCACGCACAGGGCAAACCGCAACCCCGGTGTGCGATTTTTGGCATTTGATTGAAGTTTTTTTTACCGCTTTGGATAAAAGTTCGGGGTTCTATGCAAACTTTGATAGATTAAGATTTTCTCTATACACTCGCAACCTTTTGGCACAAATATAACACAGATCTCCTTTACTCTGCAGTCACAGTAATGTTGGCATTTTGATAACAGCAAGATGTTGTACAAAGAAAATAATGATATGAATTTATCACTTTCAATATATATTAGCATAAACGATACTTAAGAAATATAACAGTGACTGAAAATCGGAAAACGATGCATGAAATGTCAAAAAGAGCTGTTGCACATTGCATGCGATGCCAGGTCATCAATAATTCTTTAACTAAATTTTTAGAGCAGAGATCCGTTCATTTCTGATAAATTATAGTTGATTCACACGAAGAAGATAAAAATTATGGATATAGAAGAGTTTGTGCAAGAAGGGTCAATTACATTCAGGAGAAGTGGTAATTAAAGCAGTCTTCCCGTGTCATCATTGTTTCAGGAAATCCAAGTTTTATTTATAGTATAGGTGTAGAGATCTATTCTTTCATAACAACGTAGCCTGATAGTCCGACGGTGCGTTGATTACCGCTGTATCATGTTCACAATGTATGATGTTTCACCTAGCTACAAAATACCCTAGGCATTGCATATTCTAGACAAGGCAATTATATGGAGAAGGAAAGGAGGAACGAAGGAAGAAGGAGTGGAAGAAATGAAGACATTCATAAATCTGTGTATGCAAATGAGTGTTGAGAAACTATTGCTGCTGAAAAATTATTGGAGCTGTCATCCGTCCTTTGGGAACCATTCTGAGGAGCAGATTTCATGCCCAGGCATAAATTTTTGAAGGTTATGAAACATTTACATTTTGCCGATAACTCCAGGTGGAATGGAGAGAATAGACTATACAAAAGAAAAAATCTCTAGATACTTGTCATTATGATTTGCCAAATTGTGTGTAGACGTGGGAAGAATGCTTGCATCGACAAATCAATGGTACCTTAAAAAATTGTACTTTGACAATACCATCCCAGCAAAAGTCACAGGTAATATAGCTCCACAACCGACGCCCACGTATGTTTTTGAAGTCACTTTACCACGTTATGGACGTTGTGTTGGATGTTATAGAAAATTGGTAATGCGTCTAAGCACTGCTTGTGCTCGAAACAAAGTTAAACGAGTAAGTACGAAGTGCAGTCTATGTATGCAGTACGTATGTCCACCTTGTTTCAATACTGCTCATTGGAGAAGTGTTCTTAGGCTTTCTGACATCCAACAAGTTGTATAGTTTAGGTTGGAAAACAATGCTGTATGATAAAGTAGACATCGATAATTTAGAGAACTGATTATTTCAGGATTTGATGTTTGTTGTTATAGAATGCATAATCTTAATGTAACAAGTAAAGCACTATGCCGCGCGGATAAATGTTGACCGGCAGTGATATTTATGGTGAACTGCTAATGATCGATGCTTGTTGCACAAAGTATTGCTTGTTGATTAAATATTTTGAACACATGTTAACCAAAATGTTGATAACATCAGTGGAAAATCTGAAAAATTTGGGTGAGGAATGCGCAATATCTTCAAAACAGTACTGCATAAATTGGTGATTGTGGGTTTTATGAAAGCTTGTTCCGACTGCGTACTAATACTTACATCCTAAAGCTTCTTGAAAAAGTTATACAATACAGAAAATGTGTTTGCATTTTACACTATAACCTATCGATAAAAAATAAGGAGTTAGATATGGAGATGCGATATTTTCCTTTTGATGGAAACTGGAAATGTATAAGACACGTGGGTGCTCTTTTCGCAGAAAAAACTTCTATAGAAGGCCTTTAGTAGCATATCACTCTTTGTGATCATCAGTTGTCTCCAGCGTTCTCATTTCGCTACACAATTACCAAAGTTCAAGACATGGGGTGTTCACAAAGAGGGTGAAATGCGATCTCTTGCTACGGCGCACCAAAAAATCAGCTCGAAAAAAGCAAACTATTTTTTAGAATCTACACCTTATGAACTGTCAAAGGGTGGTGAAGACTCTATTGTAGGACCAAGCATGAACGACAGTGAAGCCACGCAAAGCACTCCGGAAGCGAGACCCAGCATTTGTTCATCGTTTTTACAGTTCATTTACAATCTACATTTGTACTTCAATTGAAAACTAAGTTTATAATTGACATCACTGCTTTTCAAGCTGTCGATTAATTACTAAAACTTTGGTGAAAATTCTCAGTTGTGTGAGAAGACTATGTAAGCACGAGTGTGAATCACAATGTACACTCTGAAGAAAAAAACGCAATACTATCTTTGTTGCTACAACTCAGGCAGAAAAGCGCTTCTAGAAGTAAAGAATGTCATCTAAACCGCAACTTTCTCAGCTATCGCATGACTACTTAAAGTTCGGAGAAAATCCGTGGTCGCCGAGAAAATCACAAAAATGTGCGCGTAGCATAAGTGGCACAGTTTTACTGAAATGGCCAGAGGCTAGTGAAACCCACTTGCTATAAGAGATGATTTATAGGAAAATTTATTAAACGCGCTTACTCACACCGCAGATTCTGCTCTGTGTGATGAATTCCAGATTCTTTATAGCTGAATTGTTTCTGTACGTAGATTCATGAAAATCGCTGCAGTCATTTCAATTAGTAGTTGACAATAAAGTTACTGAGCGGAAATAATCCGTTAGAGGAGTATATGCACTTAAAGAATAACTGCTCAATCTAGCCAAAGGTATTATGGATTTCAATTTATTATTTTTCACCCAAAGAATATGCTCTGCTTTCGAAATGAATAGCATGTTTTACCGAAAAGACATCTGTAATGCGATATTAAGAGAGTAAAATTCTGTTTTTCAAGGAAAATTGTGACACCTTCTATAAATCTGAGCATTCTCAAGTGCTTGCACGTATAAATGTTTGCCTAAACAACGTTTTATATGCCTTGATGTCGAAGAAAGTTAAACAAGGCACTGAGTTTTTTTTTCTACCTCAGTCACAAATTTCCACATTGTTATAGTGCGGAATTTCAGTGGGGCATCAAAATATCAATCAATAAATCTCGCTGTCTGATTAGTATCCTCCAATTAATGTAGTTTCGTAATGAGATGAGAAACGCTTTTCCTCAAAAAATAAAACACTGCTTCGACAACACAAATTTCAAGTAAATTTAAGTTGAAAATCTCAAGAATATGCTTAGTTTTAGAGGGAGACTTCTTAATTCGTCGTTACAACTAAAGAACATTGAGCTTTACACTAAGCGCTCATCCGATGTCACAAATAGATTGCGCTGAGCGACCGGCACGGTCCCGAATGCGAAACTTAATGAAAATTTAGCTGTAATAACATATTAAAATGCCCATGAGATGATCACGAGGGTTACAGATCGATATAATTTCATGGAGAAGAGAGTTATAATTAGACGCAATCTTGGAGATCCAAAAAGGTTTAGCTACCTTTCCAATCAGTTTTAGCCAGTAGTTTGTATGCGTGTGCGATTGTATTGCATCTGCACCTGTGAAATTGCTCTCAACGGCTCATCTCCCTCTAAACTCAGGTGTGAGTTAAACCGCATTTCACCTAGTGGTTTGTGCTATCACTCCTCCATCAAGGTCCTTAGTCCTCAGTTTCTCTCTCTGCGATATAGGGCATAGAATCCAATAGAGACTAACTTTTAACATACCCAATATTGCAGAGTGCTGTGCAAAAACATTTGCGTCAGCCGGAATTTGAGCTCAGATCTTACTCTTTCCATAGAAAGAGTGCTTTGTGAAAGGAGCGTCAGTGGTGCAACGGTTAGCATACGTTCCCGAGGAGAGTGAGATCTGGATTTGAATCCCGGCTGACACAAACGTTTTTGCACAGCACTCTACATTATTGGGCAAATTGAAACATCATGACACCGCAAGTGGCGGTCAAATAAAGATGATTTCTCACTGAACGACGTATCTAGGAGTTAATGACATAATATAGCGGAGTAATTTTCTAGCCTATATTTTTCCCTTAACGAAATAGAATAAAATTTTCAGACGAGTGCTGTCTTTGTCAGTTTTATCCCAACTCAATAAGCCGCATTCTAATTTATTAAACCTTAAATCATCTGGCGTTCTAATGTGCTTTAAGCAAAGGCCTATTCGAGAGCGTTCATTTTCACACTGCGATGTGAGATCAGATGGAAGAAGGAGAACAACATGGATCCTCTTGGGACCTCTAAGGAAGCCGTCAACTAAATAGCAAACTTTGGAGTCTGTGCTTACCTCTTGGGTTTAACTGTCATCCCAATGCTCTGTCATGCAGCACAGACGTGAGCCGAAATTACAGCCACGTTAGAAAATTTGCATACCACTCGGCGTGCTCTCGAATAAAGTTTTCTGAAATTCAGTGGCACTCACAGCGTCTAGTTACTCTAACTTCTTTGGTCGCTGGAGCACTTCGTGAGCTAGAAGGAGTTTTGAGACATCAATTATTTGCGTCGACGATTATCAACTTTTTTCAAATCTAATATGTCGACTTCTGTGAGCACGGTATTGATTTATTGCCTGAGAGATAGCCGAAATGTGTTCAGGTCAATGGCGCATACTTTGAATAGTTATACTGAGCAATTTAAATTACTTCCGGTCAATAAATTTTGTGCTTATTTCTCTAGTGATTGAACATACCAAATGACCTAATGTTACCAGTATGTTGGCAGTGGCGAACAAGCGTGAACTCAGCTACTTCGTCCGCAGAGAGCACGCGATCTTGCCTCTCACAAAGTAAAACCTATCTTGTACAGTACCAGACCAATTGAGATTCAATGCTTATCCGAGATGAGGCCACCACGGTCATCGAGGTCAACTATGACGTCAAGATCTACGAGACGAGCTTCAATGAACCACCATAACCACCGTCGCTCACTATGCACTGTAGTTCACTCATTAGCATAGTTTACTCTTTGCCGCATTCACATAAAAGCTACTCATAGCATTACATTCACATTACTTGCAGATATCCATTCTCATCATCGTTCTTGCTTGTCGTTGCTTTGATATTCTTGTTTTGCATATAGAGTTTTGATTGTCCAAGCTAGCTCTTTAAAGCCACCCTGTTAAACTACGCTTTCAGGAACTCTCACAATGCACTGAACTATCGCAACAATTCTAGTGCATCGGCCAGCAACCGAATGCGAGTCGCTCGCATGGCAGGCGTGCATTCTACCAGTGAGAAATTAATGCACCGCCAACTACCATAATCGATTAAACCATCGTAACACTCGATGAGTTTAACCTTATTATGGATAGGGTTTTATTTTTTGTGTTCATTAATGTATTCAACCAAAACACTTAATTTTACCGAATACCGTAATTTGCAGCCTGCTTCGAAGTGGCTTTGAGGAAATTTCTCTGATTACAAGAGTCTCTTAAAATTCCTCAAATTTCATTACCAAAGGTTAGTGTAAAAATGCGTAGACTATTTATCTTCGTGCTGTTTTGTAAAATGCCCTTCTCGTGACTTTCTGAAACAAACGTCGTCTCAGGGTGGTAAAAAGGCTGTTAATCGCGTGTGGTGCAGTGGGCAGAGGCACACTACGCACACGGTTGGTCAATCAGTCAATAATTTGATCCCTTATTCATGGTCACCAAACTCGTCCGGGTGGATAAGAGCACTGATGTGATACATTGGTACGCCGACGCGGGTCATCGTAAAGACCAGTTGCGTATCAAATCACCTCAATAATAGTACGAATACATCGACAATTTCTCAGACACTGAACAACGGCGACAACCCAATTTTTCAAGAGCTTTAATAGGCCTGTTTACTGCCATCTTAATTGGACAGTAGTATAAATTTATCTAAGATGATATGTGTCCGTAAGTCCTGTGCTAAGTGTATGATATTGGCAACTTTCTCATCGCAAAGTTTCTAAATGCATTTCGTACCAGCTATTCCTTAATTCCATTTTTACTGTGCACTCTCAAAACGCAACTTATTGCTTTAAAATTCAAAATCTTCACCAACCTAAACTTTGACACCCACGGCAGCAGCTTCAAATCTTCACAGCGCATCGGTCATGCTACGAGTTCCTGCGACACAGTGCGCTGGGCGATAGAGTGGCTGTTAAATCACATCCGGACGAGGTGGTCAGACAACAGAAGCGTGCTTACGAACTGTGCTACTAGAGTTCCTGCTCTGCTATCATTCTTTCTACGATACAGTTGTATCGACCTGCCAGCAACCACTATCAGCGATTTGGGCTGGCAACCATACATTGGCATCAAACTTAGTTACTTGCAATTCTCCGAAACGTCTGAGAAAAAAAAACCTTAGCCAAAGCGAAAATAGCACATTTTCGTCTGCGCGCATCGATTTCATAGCCGTTAATTAGTGGTTAAAAGACAGCTGTTCACGTTAAGTGGACAAATCTACAATACTGCCCTTCTGGTAGTGATATGATGTTGTGATAACATATTCATGACTGCTGAGTGATATACAAACTTTGTATCTTGAAGCAGGAGTTGATTCAGAATTCGACATTGGCCATTTATAGATGAATGCTGACAACTTCGATACCTTGTATCGAAAAGAGAGATGATGGATCAAGGGCGTCGGTGGTGTAAAAGTGACACAATCCGTTGGCAAAAATGGAATCCGACTTCAATTCTCATCTAGGCTTACAGGTAAATAAGTCGTTAAGAACGCTTGTATAGGTGTGCCTGCGTCACAACGGTATACGCGTGGTGATTTTACCTACTTGTCTGTGAAAAAGACGCTAGCCGTTTAGATCAAAAATAATCATTCTATAATTTTTAGTTCAATAAAATTTCATTTTTATCTGCTATCCTTTCATCTTATAGAATCTGCAGCCTTCCTTCTTCAGAGTGAAAAAATCTAAACAAATATCTGATGTTCTGCTTCAACTTATCCGACCAGCCGGTCGTATAGTTGAAAAGATCTCAGTTATTTCTAATGATAAAAGGAGATAATTAATGCCTGCTTTTTTTTATACTTTCCATAAAGAGATTTTGATAGGGAGCGCAGTCGATTCAGAAAAAAATTGATTTCAAGCAATGTTTGATTCTGTAACCAATTGTTGCTTTTCGGCACATTCACACCATAGAATGTCACCCATGTACGACTCACGAAACTTTTCGTTGTGGCCATAGAAAAATTGTCCAAGATGCCTACTAAATCGCTTATTTGCAACAATGGTGATACAATGATAGCGAGTAGCAATAACAATGCCTTAGGTGTGAAAATATGAATAAAAACGTGCTTAGAAGGTAGTTGATGTATAGAGAGTAACTAGGAGCACTAGCAATGGGGAAGTATCTCTCACAATATAAAATCACATAATAGATAAGTAATCATATCACAGGTTGTTAGCTACGAATATTAAACAGTAAGTGACACAAGATTTTTGTGAGCATTCAGAAATCATTGACAGTTAACACATATAGTCGCCCTGTGACGGAGTGTGCGTTGAAATTAAGCACGTCCAAAGATCACTACATATACACAAAAGCAATGAAGAGGAGGCATTATCGGTGAGGTCTGCAGATGGGTGGAGTACTGTTGTCTAAAGCCGTACTAGTAGGATGCACAGCATTGTACAGTCTCACGAAAGAACGCTGTCTTGAAAGTACTTTCGATTCAATGATTACGCGAGGATCGTAAATGTTTTTGATGCAATTCAGTTATAAGGGAATAAACAATTACTCGACCTTATTCGCTGTATAAGAAATTTTCTCAAGAGTTGTGGTATCACTCGAAAGTTTCGATGTCTCCCTTCGTCCTATATGGCCGTCTTTTGCAAAAGACTTTTTATAGCATTGTAGCATCTGAAATAAAATTATGTTTCACACCCGCCACCCGCTTCATTTTATCACGCGTATAACTCGCTGAAAATACGAAGATCATATGTACGTGTAGAGAAAATCTCGTAGTATCTAAGTCTATCGTTTAATATGGACTTCCTTTAAAGCGGAGAAAAAATTCCCACTTGAATAACAAACTGCACACTTCATAGCTGGCGGTCAGGTCATCAACTGATCGCAGCATCTCCACTTCGTAGATTACCCAGTAAACAAGCTTACCTAATATGTAAGGCTCGATCTTATTTTTTTCTCGATGCACTGCAATGAAACGGACTTCGCAGAAAATAAGCACAGCGGTGGCTATAATGTAACTTGCCCATCGAAGAATCGCTAATAGTCTGAAAAAAGAGTTTTTCCTCCATAAAGCTCCATTAAAAGAGCTTTTCCAAAAAGCAAACACCTTTTCAAACTCTTTGATAGTTGTGCTATTAAGAAAGTACATGAAGCCCAAGAAACGAGTTCCATCCAGCGAAATCTAGGAGAGATAAAAATCTGGTACTTGTGTGAAATATAATTTTGTTTTGGATTTTACAGCGCTATTAAGAGTTGTTTTGAAAAACCGGTAACGTGCCGCTCTACCCAGAGTTGCAAGCTTTCGAATGGTTAGTAACACTCTCATGAAAAATTCTTGTACAGCGAATGGAATCGAACATTCTTTTCTCTCTTTTAATCATAGAGAAGCATGTTTTTCGAGACGATACCTAGAGTTTTGGCAATTTTGCATACTATAAGGCTTAGTGATTTTGTGTAGTAATCTGACGATACGATGTCGAGAGAATAAGGCCGGTTTAGGCGTAACGTTAATCCCCCATCTCATCTCTTCTATGACCGTTTCTATTCCATTTTGCAATATGAAGTTGGGCGTTAACATGCGCAAAATCACCTGTCGTGTCGTGCGACCAATTTCGGTCATTTTATTTGCAATTTATCGTTCAATTTGGTTAATTATTGTTCATAAAGTGCTGAACTAAGCGTTTCACCGGACCCCAAGTGCTCGTAATGGAGTGCGCCTTTTTGGTCCTATCAAATGCACACTTAACCTTCTTTACAGGATTTCCATCTATGCAGTCAATTTTCTTTTCGTCTAGAGTCAGTTCATTATCGCTTACGTTTTAAAGTGTAAAAGAAAATCCACCTTTCGTCTCCGGTCACTTCGCGATGCAAAAAGTCTACCTCTTCGTCGTCGGCAGTTCTCTTTAAATTCACAAATGAAAATTACCCAAAAAAAAGTTGTGCACAAAAAAAAGCAGTTGGCGGGAAGCTTTCTCTTTATGCACAATTTAAAAAAACAGGCTAGAGCCGAAAAGAAAAACTTTTTCGCATCTCATGGTGATCGGAGAAGTAAAGTGAACTCTCTGTTTACATTTCAAAGTGTACGATCATTGGCCGACCCCGGAGAAGCAGCAAAGTCGACTGTAAAGGAGAATTCGTAGAAAGAAGGTTAGGTGGCCTCCAATAACTTAAGATTTCAATGATGGAAGCAAAAAAGATCTTGATCATCATCACCCCTGCATCACTGATGTGTGTTCGTCCTTAGTGGCCAAATGTACTGACTGCAGCATTCACAAAACTACCTTATAGGCCTCAACCACGAGTCTGTGTTTCTTATGCGGGGTACAACAGTGATGGACATTTCTATTCCTAAATGGGAGGACGGAGTTATCAATACACACGCATACTGCAAGCTCATTTTTCTTCATTAGCTCGCCCTTAGGAGCTGTTCAATGATGTA
Source organism: Parelaphostrongylus tenuis (assembly GCA_019055375.1). Lineage (NCBI taxonomy): Eukaryota > Metazoa > Nematoda > Chromadorea > Rhabditida > Metastrongylidae > Parelaphostrongylus > Parelaphostrongylus tenuis. The sequence goes on from JAHQIW010003796.1 coordinate 48,027, forward strand.
ATCGTTCACAGCTTACTGCGCATGATCTCGAGCGCAGTGATAGTGGAATGATGAAGGGTTAGAAGATCTTTAAATCATATTTTGTCATGATACAGGATTTCATGGAATGGCGCGTATAGATTGAAACTCCAAAAATTATTCATGGAGAGTGTCGCTGCCAAGCATAGATTTTGTCATTGTCAATCAACCCCATCGCCGTTCTAGTTCTTCACGATCTAAAATTATTCAGATTCCAGCTTCAAACAACCGTAGTTGTTTCGCAGAGATCTTATTTGATTAGACGCGATGTGGTTGAATGACGGTGAAAATCTATGCATGGCAGCAACACTCCCCATGAAGAAATTTTGGAGTTTCAATCTATATGCGCCATTCCATGAAATCCTATCACCTGTATCACCTGTCGTCCCGTTGATCGCCGAGTGACTCGAGCGGGTACCAGCAACTCTTCCATTTTTCCCTATCGCGTGCAAGAGTAGCCCAGTGGGTCCCCCTTGCTTTAGGGATTCGTTGAGCATCATATTTTTCTTCTATCTCTTTCGTGAAGAAATCAGACCAACGAATCAGTGGTCTTCCTTTAGAGCGCTTGACGTTCCGAAGAATCCAGTCGGTAACGGCTCTCGTCCATCGGTTATCGTTGAAGCGCATCAAGTGTCTGGCCCACCTTATTTTCGCTATCCTGGAGTGTAGAACGGTGTCTCTGATCTCAATCGATGACGTAGGTCGGAACTTCGGATCCTTTCTCTCATTTGCGAGATACGGGATACTCCTAGCATCGACCTTTCGACTGCTCGTTCGATAACGCCAAGTGATCTTTCATCCTGCTTACGTAGCGACCAGGTTTCTGCTGCATACGTTAGGGCAGGAATAATTGCCGAGTCGAAAAGGTGGGCACGGAATCGAATGTTTTTTGTCTTCCTCACTACATCTTCGATGCTCTTAAACGTTCCCCAAGGCTCTCGTTTCCTCCTGCTCAACTCTAGAGCTAGATCGTTCATCATGTTGATTTAACGACCTAGATAGACATAACTGGAGCATTCGGAGATTGTCGTTCCGTTGAGCGTGAATGGGGCATTTGAAACCCATCCGTACCTCATGAACATCGTTTTCGTTAGATTTAGTTGAAGACCAATCTTTCCACAGGCGTTATCGAAATCGGTCAACATTCTTTCCGCTTGGCTGATATTTGGTGTTATGAGAACGATATCGCCAGCAAAGAGTTATTTTTGTCCTTTTCTTTTTCCAAAAGAGACAGTCTGGGTCACTTTCTTCTTCTATTCAGCCAGTTGAATCAGAAATTTTTATTACGAGACCAACCAAATTCAAAAAGAATCTATTATTGACCAAAGAAATCGACATTCCGCGCAAAGATTTTTACCCAAGTTTGTGAACTAGTTTACATTTTCCATGCTGAGGTCGCGAGAGAGGAAGAAAGAGGCGGTTTTTTTTTTGTGATTTATTACGAAATATGCTAGTAATTTCATGTTTTTAAGGTCGATTTATCTGTACGGTCGACCAAAATATAGCTGATTTTCAGATTAGGTTTTATTTTATTCTCGATTTTGTGCTCGTATCAACCGTGCAAGGGTGACTGACGGCACCTATCTCTCCCTCACCTCTCTCCCTCACCGTTCGTCCGTCCGTCGTTGTCAACCCCGTTCCCAAATGTTCCCTACCGCTGCTGGAAACTCATCACAAACAGCACAAGAAACTGCTACTACTGCTGCTCATCAATCTCATCAGGGCCTTGATCTGTTCAGGTAACTGGACTTGTAACCGGTGCAATTCCGTTATCGGGCCCCTTTGAACGATTTTCAACCCGCTGAACGAGGCCTTTTTCGTTTCTTTTTTAGACTTTCAGTAATCATTTGATAGCCTAACTTTCTTAGGTTTCAATGCTGTGTTTGCTTCTCCAAGAAGAGCTCTCATTGCGCTGTAACAACGAAAATAAGATTGAGTTTCACACTTGACGCTCTTAATCGCTCGTATTTTCGTCATTCATTTGGAACTTTTTTTTTCTCCGTTTTGTTGGAATTTCTAGATTTTTTTTTGTAAGCGTTGCAGAGAAGACCTCCTTCTATTGTTTCATGCAACTAAGCTACTATTTTTATTTATATTGCCAAAAAACCATCAAAAGTCTGTTCAAAGGCAATCCACAAACCTCAGCCAATGAAGGGCTTTGATGTTCGTTTGCTGAAGAGACTGCGAAATCCCATGCGCAGTCATTCACTCACCTACCCCAAGAAAATGCGGTTCATTTAGGTTATCTGGCAAGAGAAAATCCCTTTCGCTGGAACAGAATTGATCGGAAGAGTGTTGGTAATCATTAAAATGGTTATATCTCGGACTACAGTGCTACGTGCTCCTCTCCTGAAAAGATTCTTTTTTAACGCTGCAGCATTCAAAATAAAATTGTTTCACATCAGACACGCTTTTTCACTATTACCTATTACTCCGCTGAAGCACGAGAAAAACATGAACGTATAGAGGAAATTTTGTAGTAACAGAGTCGTAGTTTAATCTGAAGTTTTATATAAAAGGTGGAGAAAAAATCCCACACCAAGTAGAAAAGGATCCACTCTCATTGTGTAACGAGCCAATGTGATCGATCGATCGATCGATTGCGAGACACCGTATCAAATCCACTCTTGAACACCCAGCTCCCACACTAGCTAGCAAACATGCGCACCGCGTATGTGAAACTCGGTCTTATTTTCCCTGCTACATTGCAGTGGAACGGTCTTTTCTGAAAATAAACGAAACGTTAGAATTCCCGAAATTCGCGCTATTGAAGGGTTATTTTTAACTTCAAGAAAAGCTTCTTTCATGCGAGAAATATGCCTGTGTGAAACACAAATGTTTTCTTTGTACTGCAGGGTTGTAGAAAGACTTTTTTGAAAAGCGATTACTTGGCGCCATAAAAAGAGATATGAGCTTTCGAATTTTACCAACACTCACATGAAAAGTTTCTGTCCAGCGAAAAGGGTAGCTTCCTCATTTATTCACATAAACTATACATGAACCGAGACTGCGCGCCGATTGTTAAACTCAATCTTATTCCGCTGCGACAGCCCTCGAAACGGCCTTTTTTCCAGGAAGCAAGCGGAGTACTGGAATCACTGACGTTTAGTCCTTGAAGGGGCGGCAGTTGATTGATTGCGCAGAGCAACTCGCAGAAGCGCGCGATTTTCGTTGTTCAGTTGAAGTTTTCCTCTCTCTGGGAAGTGAAGCCTCAGGTTTTTTGTACTCTTCTGATATCCCGTAATTTCCTCTACATGGTCATACGTTTTTCGTACGTATATAACTTTTCTGTACGATGATAACTTTGAGTGCGAAATGTAATTTTCTTCTCGCTCTTACAGCTATCCATGATGACTTTCAAAAAAACTATTTATGAAATCGAATTACTCGGAATTTTGGCTATCGAGTGACTAGTGATTTGTCGATGAGCCATATATAAGACCCAGCAAATAAAGAAAACTGAGTGTGGAACATAACCTGTTTCCGCTGCTACAATGTAATAAAGAGGCTTTTTCAGAAATCAAGTGAGTTGTTAAATTTGCAGGGATTCAAGCTTTTTAATGGTTATCAAGTCTCTAAAGAAAAAATTTTGTCTAGCGAAAGGCCTCCAAGCAATCGGGTACCTCATTTGGTGCACGTCGTCCTTCAGAGGGTAAGCTAACGAATGATCACTAAAAGTTAAAGGAAAAAGCGAAAAAGGCCTTTTTTTCAGGGATTGAAAAATGCGTCGCGATAACAAAATTGTGCTTATTTCTTCTGGTTTTTCACACAGTGTGAAGCTGAAATTTCTGTTTTTTTTAGAGCTATTGCCACTTTAACCGCACACAATTCACCTCAGCAACCTTCAGCTCAATATGTCGCCTCCCTGGGTCAAGTAAGTGAATTGTTTTTTTTTGTAGAAAATTTCTCAAATTTACTATTTATTTTGTAGTTTGTCACTTTCGAAACGTCTTTTTAGCATCCCGTTCACGCTGCCTCTCAAATTTGTGCTTAGCATCATTCACCTTCCACTTCACTTCTGCAAGGAGTCGCACGTTAAGTGAGTTTTAGTATCGAGAACGACGACGTTGACTTATTTGTTTTATCTTTTTCTACCTGAATTTCTTTCTAATATTTAGGCACCGCAGTACAAGGAAAATCCTGCAGACCAGACAAGCCAGGTTTTGCTTTTTCTTTTTTTTACTTCTAACTTATGTAATGACTTCGTTCAGTCGTTGCCATAGCAGTATCTATGAAGTTGCTTTGAGAAAAATTCTTCTGAAGTGTGAAAATATCATTGGTCTTGGTAGTATTTGAAATAAATGTTCAGGTATCCCTATAATATGCATAGGGAGGCGTATTGGCTGAGTGGTGTAATGCACGTCGCGGCCCTCAGATTGGAACCCCACTTTCCAATTCTCTCCGGCAGTCAACGGTGAAAGTCCTATGGAAAACCATGACCATGCAGGCTATCGTTGAGATTACAAGACGTGCTCTAACAGTATTCTGCGATGTTAAAGAGGAAGACAAAAGGATGAATTGAATGCTAGAAATATTGGTAGACGCAAAAAAAAAAGAAAATCACTGTGAATACGGACCAATAAAGTGTCAATTATGCATAACAGGGTGCTGTAGCGCAGTGGTTAGAGGTTCTTTGTGGCACACGATCGACCGATCGATGGTCGACGATTAGATACCGCGCTCAAGACTCATCGATTCTTTCAGCTCTCAGGGTTATCGAATTAGTACCAAACTTGTTTGGGAAGATAGCAGCACTGACTTGATACATGGGTAGGCTAACGCCAGTCATCGCAAAGGTCAGATATGCATTCAAGTACCTTAACACTTTCAGGAACGTGGACGCTCAGCTTCTGCATCTCTCACTGGCAACGTTGAACGACCTACTCCATCTCTTTCTCATCTGTAACCCAACGTTTTGCGTTTAACAATGGCGGGGTAGGGTAAGAGATGTAAGGAGGTGGAGCAGGCCGTCCAGAGTTGCCAGATAGAAAAGCAGAGGCGGTGGGTTAAGGTCCTGGAAAAATCAAACAATGCTGGATGAAGCCGAACGCTTGGCGTATCCCTCCAAGGATGATGAACGCTGGAAGCTCTATTCTTTAGCTTTCGATTTTCATGATGTAGGCTTTAGGAAAACTTCAAAACCCATTCATATTTTTGATATTTAGTCCACCCGAGATGATCCTCACGACGACCATCTCTGATGTATAGTTTTTTCCCCCTCATCTTACCTATCAACAAGGTAGCAGCAGAGGTTTGTAGCATCTCACTCACTTTCTTTCTAGATTAGTCTCGATTACAGGACACTATTCAGACGAGAGCAGTCATCTCCATGTAGATACAAGTGGAAATTTTCTTGGATTAAAAATCAGTCCTTTCCTTTGGACATAGACTGTATAATGTTCGTCGTCGCCTACTCTTATTATATGGAAGTGAGCGCTCCGAAAGGATTGGTTAAAGACGAATGTTAACTGCCCGATTGACGAGACGATCAAGTTCGAAACACGTGCATCGAGCTCAATCAGTCAGCTTATTTTCTTAAAAATCTCATTTACAGGAAGCTATGGAGTCTATCCAAATAACATTCAGTTCTCCGTGCTCGAGCCCGGCAGCTAACAGCCAAGCAAAAGAATTAATTGATCGTAAGTTAAGAGGTTTAATTGTTACTGTTTTTGGCATTTTTGATACCCAACGTGTAGCTTGCCAGGCTCTAAACGTGGGGGCTGGGTACTCACGAGTAGCTTGCCAGTCTCTCTCGGAGGAGCGGGAGGAGCTTATTTGTTGGAGGCGACTCCTAACCGCCTCCCATGTACTTCCCAGCCGCTTGATTGCAGGCTTTTGGCCGACTTGACTCGTAGAAATAGAGTTTTGTCAAGTCGGCACTGCAGAAGCAGGGAGCTCGTCCCCTGAATCCACCTGCGTCTCTGGGAAGCACACGGTCGCTTTTGGTTCGCGTTTTATTCCCCTATCCACCACCTGGGGACGCGCCACGTGCCCTCGCGACTAACCGGGCGGGATCCCTCAAAGAGGGAGGTCCGTGGTCAAAGAGGGAGGTCGACAATTAAACCATCTTCGCTTTGCTGACGATATCGTTCTCATAACACCAAACATCAGCCAAGCGGAACGAATGTTGACTGATTTCGATAACGCCTGTGGAAAGATCGGTCTTCAACTGAATCTAACGAAAACAATGTTCATGAGGAACGGATGGGTTTCTAATGCCCCATTCACGCTCAACGGAACGACAATTTCCGAATGCTCCAGTTACATCTATCTAGGTCGTGAAATCAACATGATGAACGACCTAGCCCCAGAGTTGAGCAGGAGGAAACGAGCGGCTTGGGGAACGTTTAAGAGCATCGAAGATGTAGTGAAGAGGACAAAGAACATCCGACTCCGTGCTCACCTTTTCGACTCGACAGTTATCCCTGCCCTAACGTATGCAGCAGAAACCTGGTCGCTAGGTAAGCAGGATGAAAGATCACTTGCCGTTATCGAACGCGCAGTCGAAAGGTCGATGCTAGGAGTATCTCGTATTTCGCAAATGAGACAAAGGATCCGAACTTCCGACCTACGTCAACGATCGAAAATCAGAGACGCCGTTCTACATGCCAGGATATCGAAAATAAGGTGGGCCGGACACGTGGTGCGCTTCAACGACAACCGATGGACGAGAGCCGTTACCGACTGGATTCCTCGGGACGTCAAGCGCTCTAAAGAAAGACCACTGACCCGTTGGTCCGATTTCTTCACGAAAGCGATGGAAGAAAGATATGATGCTCAGCGAATTCCTAGAGCAAGGAGGGCTCACTGGGCTACTCTTGCGCGCGATAGGGAAAAATGGAAGAGTTGCTGGTACCCGCTCGAGTCACTCGACGATCAACGGGACGACAGGTGATATAGGTGACAGGTGAAGTTAAGAGGATCAGAATTGCGTGCTAGTGTGTGCTGCGGAGGGGAAGGGGAGCTGGTCCTGGATTCCATACGGCAAACGATCGGTAGCGTTAGTGCCACTCACATGTAGTGTGCAATCCTTGTTATTCAATTTGGAATTTTTTTTTCGCTTTTGAAGAAACTTTAGATAAAGCAAATGACACTAATAATACAAGATGTTCTCTGCACCTTCATAGGCTTTTCGCGACTTCAGCGAAGTCTTAGTGGAAGCAAGTGGCCGTAGTAATACATAATATTGCTTGAGTTCTACGCGACTTCTAAAGGATGTTTTTCAACAAGAGGCACGAGGCACAACAGGCGAAAATCTAAGCTTTCGAATAATTACTATCACCTTTCATGAAAGTTCTTGTCCAGAAAAAGGGACCGTTTCTTGATGTCTTCCCGGATAACCGAATTGACCCTATTCTTCTAGAGTTAATGACATAACGCAAAGAAGTAATTTTCTAGCAGGCATTTTTCTCTTAACGAAATAGATTTTTCAGACGAGTGTTACCCTTGTCGGTTTCATCCAAGCTTAATAACTGGCATTCCAGTATATCAAACTCAAAATCATCTAGCATTTTGAAGTACTTTAAGCAAATGCTTAATCGAGGGCGTTCATTTTCACACTGCGATGTGGGATCAGATAGGAGAAGGAGAACAGCATGGAGCCTCTTGAGACTTTCAAGGAAACCGTCATCTAAATAGCAAACCTTGAAGTCTGTGCTTACCTATCGGGTTTAACTGTCATCCCAATGCTCTGCTATGCAGCACAGACGTGGGTCGAAATTGCAACCACATCAAGAAATTTACGCACCACTCGGAGGGCTCTCGACGAAGTTTCCTGAAATTCAGTGGCACTCACAGCGTCTGGTTGCCCTACGTTTTCCTGTCGCTGGAGCTCTTCGTGAGTTAGAAGGAATTTCGAGACATCATTTATTTGCGTCGAGGATTGACAATTTCTTTCAAATCTAAATATGTCGACTTCTGTGAGCACGGTATTGATTTATTGCCTGAGAGATGGCCGAAATTTGTTCAGGCCGATAGCGCATACTTTGAAGAGTGATATAAAGCAGTTTTAATTAATTCTCGTCAATAAATTAGTGTTTATTTCCCTAGTGATTGAACCTACGAAATGACCTAATGTTACCAGTATGATGGTAGTGGTGAACGAGCGTTAACTCAGCTACTTCGTTTGCAGAGAGCACGCGATCTCGCCTCCACAAAGTATAACTTGCCTTGTACAGTACCTGGCCAATCGGGTACCAATCCTCACTTGATGAGGCCGCCACGGTTATCGAGGTCAACTATGAAGCCGAGATCTCCAAAACGAGATTCAAGGAACACGAAGTTCTCAATACGCTACCACGCACAGTGTGACGAATTACTTCTCCTTAGCTCACTTCCTCCACCTCAGCTCACTCACCAGCGTCGCTCATTACACACTGTAGTTCACTCATTAGCATAGTTCACTCTCTACCATATTCTCATAAAAGCTATTCATAGCATCACATACACACTACTGGCAGATACCCTTTCTCATTATCGTTCTTACTTGTCGTTGTTCTGATAATCTTGTTTTGCATATAGAGGTCTGATTGTCCAAGCTAGCTCTTCACAGCCACACTGATGAACTACGCTTTCAAGAACTCTCACAGTACACTGAACTATCGCAACAATACTAGTGCATCGGCCAGAAATCGAAGGCAAGTTGCTCGCTTGGCAGGCGTGCATTCTACCAGCGAGAAATTAATGCACCGCCAACTACCAGAATCCATTGAACCATCGCAACATTCGGTGAGTTAAACCTTGGTATGAATAGTGTTTTATTTTTTGTGTTCATTAATGCATTTATCCGAAACGCTTAATTTCACCGAAACTGTAGTTTACAGCCGGCTTCGTCGCCGATTTGAAGAATTTTTCCAAATTTAAGAGTCTCTTAAAAATCTTTAAGTTTTACTAAAAAAGATTATTGTATAGAACACGCTTAGTTTATCGTACACTTACATTATGTGCTGATGTCACTGATTTGTAGATTCTTGGCAAAAATTCATACGATTTCGTCATAAGACGCTTTATATTCGTAGGTCTTTTTTTTTTACAAAAACATGTCGTACTCATTTACTCACTTTCTGCGATTGCTGTGCGGCTTCAACCTCACCGATAAATTATCTGCTAATTCTTCGACACGCTTTCAGCGGAAATCTGTTCTTTGCGCTTAAAAAACACAAGAATAATTTTTCACTAAGTTTGTTCCATGGCATCAGTGACGGAGTGCCTATCACAGAGAGTAGTGTCTTCAGCTACGGTAAAGGAATCTCCTTTGCACATGAGAGTTGGAGCTTGAAGTTTGGTTCGTAGGTCATGCGAAGTTCAAACTTCTGTCTACAGAGGTAAAGAGAAGACCGAAGGCAACATAGTTTCAGCGAATCTTGACTTAAACTTAACTCAGAACAGCAAACAATGAGGACATCAATAAGGCGTAGAGTCGGCGATGTTGTTAATGATGAGAGAACGAGGCGGGACAGAAAGATGACAATGGTTGAGGTTTTTCATAAGTCATTCGTACGTGTGCGTGTTGCATTTGCAGCAAGTTTTATTGCAAAATAAGCATATATCAGCTCCACACTGAGCTCTGCCAGCTAGGTAAAACTATTGAAGCACAGAGATGTTCGTCGACAAGGCGTAAATTCACTTATTTTATCATAAGCAAACCGTTCCCTGAGGTGGATAGAGAACAATTTGAATGTGGTCATTGGTTTCGAAACACGCTTCAAAGTATGCCAGATAATCATTTTTTGGCCAGGTATGTCATGTGGTCTGTTAACATGGGCCGACTTATTTAAATCTTGATACACCATATATCTAAGTCAGCCCATTTTGACAGATCACATGACATGCGTGGCCCAAAAAATTAATAATCTGGCATATTGAAATTTGAACAGTGGTCTTGAGTAAACACTCGAAACTAAAGATATGATATAATAAATACACTAGCCAAGAATAATCGAGTGTACAGCACTATGTGTTCGGTGATAATTTCACCAGACATAGAGTGTAAAATGTTCTCCGTCGCTAATTTTTAGTGTGGGGACTGGAGCACCCACACAAGATTATCAAAAGACGAAAGGGCAACTGCCCGGTAGACAAGACCGCAAGATCGAAACACATGTATCGGGTTCTATAAGGCGACCCACTTTAACAGACCACATGACATGCATGGCACAAAAAATGATTACCTGGCATATTGAAATTTGAGATGTGTTCTCAAGAAAACACTCAAAACGAAAGATTCGCCGAAGTATTTAGGCATGAGATTCTACTCAATTATTTGAAATTATTAATTTTACACACTGTCTAGCTAGCGAAAATACAGGCAGCTTTTGAAGACTCGACAACGTTCATCATCGTTCATCACCATCATTCATCATTCATCATAAATAAAAATGCGTTTGTTTCACTCTGTTCACACGTATCGGATTCAGAGTTTCAAGCTGAAACTAGGAGAAACCGTGACATACCGACACCGCGTCAAATTTGCATGTTATAGGTTAGTGCTTTTATCTAACATAAACAAGGTGTTTGTCTTAAGAACGGGGCAAAACTTCAGTCCCTTGTCAATTTAAAGTTTTTTCTTCTCGTTTTTAATTTCTTTTTCCAATATCTATAATAACAACTGAACTCGACCACATTCAAGTACTCACATTTCAGGCACAACGACGAAGCTCACAATGCTTGTATGAAGGATCTTTTGAGGAAAACAGAGCGATTAGAAAATAGGCCGAAAAAGATGAACTTTTTTTACAACTTTGTATGGAACTTGTCTTTTTTTCAATTTTTGTCCAAGTTTTGATGATTTTATGCGAAATATCTGTGCTTTAAAGCTCGCGACTTGAAAAATCGTGAGATAATCGAAAAAGCTTTTTTTGAAATAAAACAGAGTCGAGTGGAGAAAGAGCTTTCTTGTCAAAGTGATCGTATAAGTCTGCGAGGTCAAGAAACGGTGGAGGATCTACGACTTCAAGAAAAAGGATTTCTCTAAAAGATTATCTGCTCGTAGTTGTGACTTGAAGAAATGACCTTGTGAAGAATTCAAAAAAATTTGATAGCAGAACAGCAGCCTCAGTAATGAAGTGTTAAGCATGCATCCCTTCAAAAGGGTATGACACGGGTTCTTTTCCCGCCCAAGATTCAGAGTTTTGCATATCACTCAGTGGTTGTGTTGCAAATCACTTAGGGTTATTTGCACCTCATCTGCATATGTTCAGAGCCAAGTTGACGATGAACACAAAATGAGGAACTCTGCCGCTATTTCTCCGTTGCTTATAGACGAATCAACAACAACAATCCCTCCTTTTCTTTTCGACAATAAACATGCGATTAATAAGAACGTTGCTGATCACAACAGAAATGGGCTTTTTTTTTCTAGTGGCAGTATTTATTCGAAGATCCTCAACACGTAGTGTTTAGGATCGAGACTTCTCTCGCTTCATGGTCGGACGACGAAAAGAAGCTGTTCAAAGAAAGATTGTCCGCTGTCGGCAAGAACTACGCAAAGATGGCCATGTTTTTAGAAAATATGGTTTTGTTTAAGAACTCAATTTTAAAAAAATTAGAGAGATACCATATAATAGATAGTTTTGCTCCTTAAGACATTCATTTTTGTCACTATATCTTTAGACGCTGTGATAGTAAACTGCATCTTTTCTGTAGAAATCCAGGGCCATGTTAGCTACTATACATTTCTTATCCAATTGTGATTTGGTGAACGCGTTATTCTATCTGCTATCTCTAAGCAGTGAAATGATGTTATAAAAGATGGCCCGAGAGTGGAGTGGTACGCAAAACTTTGCTGAAGATATCGTTCTTATAACACCAAGCATCAGCCAAACAAGACGAATGTGGATCGATTTTAACGACGTCTGTGAGAAGATTGGTCTTTGATTGAATCCATCAAAGGCGATGTGTATGAAAAACGGCTCGGATTTAAAATTACCCTCCGCGATCGACGAAATGAGCATCTCGAGTGCTTTGGTAACGTCTGTATAGATCGTGAAGTTAATTTGATAAACGACCTACCTCCACAATTGAACAGGAAGAAACGAGCGGCTTGGAAACGTTTAGAAGCATCGAGGATGTTGTGAAGACGACAAGGCATCCGACTCTGTGTCTGCCTTTTCAACTCAACGATTATCTCTGCGCCAACGTATGCATCAGAAATTTGGTCGCTACGTAAGCAGGATAAAAGATCCTTGGCGTTATTGAACGCGCAGTAAAAAACTCGATGCTGGGAGTATCCCGTATTGCAGAAATGAGAGAAAAGATCTGAAGCTCCGACCTTCGTCAACGATCTAGGATCAAAGACGCCGTTTTACACACTAAGATTTCGAAAATAACGTGGGCCGGACACTTGATGCGCTTCAACGCCAACCGCTGGACCAGGGCAGTTACCAACTTCATTTTTTAGGATATCAAGCGATCTATAGGAAGACCACCGATCTGATGGTCCGATTTCTTCACAAAAATCTTAGGAGAAAAATACGGTGCTCAACGAACCTCTGGAGCAAGGGGAACCCATTAGGCCACTCTTGCAAGCGATGGGAAAGGATGGAAGCGTTGCTGGCGCCAGCTCGAGTCACTCGCCGATCATAGGGACGACAGGGGATAAAGATGATATGAGTGATCAAACTAATGCCCGAAATTGCTTTTGAGAGCATCTTGGAGAATGTAAAGAAAGCTACGAATGGTATTGGGAACTTGCCAAAAAACGCGATTTGCACTACTGTAAAACCATGTAAAATCGATCTATTTACAGCATCTGATCCATTAGCTGACATTGTAATATTTCACGTCGAAGAAAGAGTGGTCGCAGGCGGTGCCATCGGTGGTATAGTGGCAGCACTCGCTCCCGGTAAGGGTAAAACGCAGGTTCGAGGTGAGGTTGGATTTTTGAGCACCATTCAATCGTCTCAGATAAATCATACCTCTCAACCACTTTTTAATAGAGCCCGTTCAAAACGTTAATACTCTGGTGATGACGTAACATGTTTTCAGCCATTTATCATTTGTAACTGCTGTGGCGAAGGGCTGTGCTACGGAAGAGTTTTTGAGGGCGAAACAAGCGCCTGTCTAGAATTTAGACCTGACAATTGCCCAAAACATGTTACATCCTTTTCAGACCATTGCCAGAATGCATCAAATTAAAGTCATATAGGTTCTTCCCCAAATAAGTACTTTTCTGCTGTTGGACACGACTATTACAAAAAGCTAGCGATCTGTGAATACAATGACTCACAGAACTTACGCTTATGTCTACGTAAAAAAGGTTACCACAAATTTCTTTAGTACGCTACACCTTAAGGAATTCGCTTTTCAGTCACTTATCTGGCCACTATTGTGTAACATAAACACTCGTCTTGAGCAGACCAGTAAAAGCAGTGCACATGCAATCATCGTAAAGTATACAGCATTTGCAGACTTTTCTAGGATGCAAAAGAAGCATGTGGGTAGAACGATTTTACGCGCTTTGCAGTAGTGCTCATTGCGCTACCTTTAACGAAAATTTGATGTCGCTCGAAGGTATCTTTACGTTTTTGGTCAGTGCTCGTAAAGGCAATTTCGAACAATAGTGCGATCACTTATATCACCTGTATCACCTGCTGTCTCGTTGATCGCCAAGTGACTCAAGCAGGCCAGCAACAATTCAATCTTTTCCTATAGTGTGCAAGAGTAGCCCAGTGGGTTCTTGCTGCTTTAGGGATTCGTTAAGCAATCATATCCTTCTTCTAGGCTTTTCCTGAAAAAATCGGGCATTGGGCTAAAGGTTTTTTGTAGGACGCTTGGCGTCCTGAAGATTGCAGTCGGTAAGGGTCTTGTCCATTGGTTGTCGTTGAAGCGTATTTCGTGCCCTCTCCACCTTATTATCGAACGCCGTGTAGAAGGGCATCTGTAATCTTCGATTGTTGACGTAGGTCGAAATTTCAAATCGTTTTTCTCATTTGCGAGATACGCGATTCTCCGAACATCGTCCTTTCGACTGTGCATCCAATAACGCTAAGTGATACTTTCACCCTGCTTACGTAATGAACAGGCTTCTGTTGCTTATATTAGGCAGAGATAATCGTCGAATCGAAAAGGTAGGCACGGATTGAATGCTCTTTGTCCTCTTCACTACATCCTCAATGCTCCTAAAATTCCCAAGCCGCTCGTTTCCTCCTAATCAACTCAGGAGCTATGTCGTTTATCATTTTGACTTCACGACCTAGACACACGTAACCGGAGCATTTGGAGATGCTCGTTTCTTTGAGCGTGAATGGAGAATTCAAAACCCATCCGTTTATCATAAACATCGCTTTTGATGGATTTAGTCGAAGACCAATCTTTCCAAAGACGTCTTTAAAATCAGTTAACATTCGTTCTGTTTGGCTAATGGCTGGTGGTATGAGGCCGAGATCATCATCGAGAGAAGGTGCTTTGTTTCTCGACTGTCAAGTATCATTCGCATATTGTTCCATTCTAGCGCTTGCATGACGTTTTGGAGAGCGATAGTGAATAACTTGGGCAAAATTTTATCTCCTTGTAGAACATCTCGTCTTACATCGATTGTAATATATAAGTGATGTTTCAATGTTATCCGATTGCTGCAAAGTCATGACATATATCTTAACATACAGAAGGCCTAAAAATATTCAAAGAGCAAATTTTGAGTCAAAACCACTGGTGTTAATGAACGTGGTTGGAATGGATCATAATTTTTGTTGCGATGATCACAACTTTCACGTTTCTATTCAACTAACGCCACAAGGCCGATGAAAAAGTTTTCTCGGTAATCGTTTAACCCTCTTAAAAGGTAGTTACTCGTCTTCGTTGTAAATCTACTTCTGTGCTCTGTACAAGCTATATATCCCCATCCGCTCCTCTTATTGTAATTCAAAACAGATTTGTGCTATTGACCGAACCATAATGAACTTTCTAGTCATCGCTAATGTCGAGGTCAAAGGACAGCTGATTTTCAAAATACTCATCAAATGTATACTACCTTTTACGAGCAGCATTTGAGAAAAAGTTGTAACCAGGTCCAACATATATGGACTACACCGTTGAGAACAAAGATTGTGAGCGTGATGGAAAACTTCACTCGTGCCCAACTTAAGATTGTATTTGTTAGGAAGCAACTGTCGTGGAATTACTGGAAATTAAATGTCGGTACTTCATAGCACCATATTGTACCCTTTGCTGCTAAATAATAAGTAGTTCTTAAGGCTTTATTGAAAACCTTTGTTTCTATGAAAGTGTATAAATGACCGATTAGGCGGACTGTGCAAAAATAGATTTTCATCCCAGTTTGTCATCTTTAGTTGGAACTCAAATTTTCGAAACACCGAGAATTCTTGTCTGTTTGGTGATGTATGCTTCTTACATATTGACCCAAGCCAAATACACTATTTAATTAGAGAGATTTGAGCCCTCTAATAGTTACTAAAAACTTAAGAAAGAAAGTTTTTTTTTAAGAGTGAAGGGCCTCTAGAAAACTCCTGTATTCAGATGGATGAACTTGTCTCCGAAAAGGTTAATGGAATGATGGCTCGTTTCAGAAAAAAAATTTTGATATAATTGTTCGTTTGCTCCTGTGTCCAACAGATTGCCAGTAAGAAGTCCAAACAATCTTCTCATTATACCGTTATTTTCGAGTGTTTCCTTAAGACCGCAGCTCAATTCTCAAAATGCCTGGTAATCATTTTTTGAGCCACGCATGTCAGAGGTCTATTAACGAGGGCTGACTTATAGAACCCGAAATACGTGTTCCGATATTGCGATCTCAGTCGGGCAGATCGAAACACGTGTATCAGGCTCTATATGTCAGCAATAGACCACTGATATGAGTGGCTCAAATAATATTTACCATGCATATTGAAATTTGAGCTGTGGTCTTAAGGAAACACTCGAAACGAAAGATATAATATTAAATATACTAGCCAAAAGCAATCGAGTGTACAACGCTCTTTGTTTGGTAATAATTTCACTAGACATAGAGTGTAAAACGTTCTTCGTCGCTAACTCTTAGTGTGAGGACTGGAGCACCCACACAGGATTGGCGAAAGACGAATGTGTAACTGCCCGACTGACGAGATCGCAGCAACGAAACTCGTGCATCGGGCTCTATAAGTCAGCCCTCTTTGACAGACCATTGACATGCGTGGCTCAAAAATTAATTACCAAGCATATAATGCGTCGTATATTTTTATTAGAAACTTGGGTCACAGAAATGGCAATGGCAAAGCAGGAGCGCTGCTAATGCAACTCATTAGGTCTGGTCCCAAAAAATCGAAATGCGGGTTTGACGTGTAAAATAATGCATATCACTCTACATCACAGAATGCTACATTTATAGCATCAAACCAACGTTTAAAATGTTAAATAATGAGAATTCCAGTAGATAGAAACTACTGTGTATACAGCTCGCTGTGAAAAACCCTTCTCTCAATAATGACGCAATAAATCACGAACTTCTATAGCATCGTTGGAGATGGCGCAGGTTTGTAACAAATCGAAAATAAGACGAATAATATTTAGGCATTCAATGGGAAAATCTCATATTAGAGACTGTAGGACTCCCGTGACATGCGTGGTAGTTATCTCGTGATTATCAAAGTGCCACAGAACTTTTTTCAACCGTAGTGTTGTAGTCCAACGACACCATATCAATGTAGACAATAGAAATACCTTGCTCATTATGGCTCCTATAACGCTCAATATCGTAGAGATGCAATCTTTCTCATTTTTCTAAGAGTGATTTCTGCTGCTCGACTTTTTCCGTATGACGAGCTCAAACAATTTATAATGATTTCCCTACGAAACTGCAGTGTTATAGCCCATCTCTAATTAGAACTCCTAATTATGTAATTTAGAACTTAATCTAACACATTATTAAGTTTTATGTAACACGAACTATATGATGTATATAGTATGGCACGATAATTCCATAACGAAATGACTCAACAGATTTACTGCTATGAAATCTCCAGCTTTTGTTCCCTTGCAATCATCGTCTAAAGTGCAAACATTTTGGTATACAACCTGCCTATTAAGTTTGAGATAAAGCTCTCGTGAGAATAAATTTGCTTGCTACTCGTGCACGGACGGCGCATGAGGAACGATGCAAGTAAAGCGACGCATAAGATTAATGGAGATTGGAGCGAGATCCATCTTGA
Source organism: Parelaphostrongylus tenuis (assembly GCA_019055375.1). Classification (NCBI taxonomy): domain Eukaryota; kingdom Metazoa; phylum Nematoda; class Chromadorea; order Rhabditida; family Metastrongylidae; genus Parelaphostrongylus; species Parelaphostrongylus tenuis. The sequence continues at coordinate 65,186 of JAHQIW010003796.1, forward strand.
GACAGGTGCAGACATGTTGTATACCGAAATGCTCGCAAGAAAATTCACAATTCAATGATGCCAGAATGATGCAACTGTACTGCCAAACCTTATTAAAGACCAAAGCGGCACAAACTTTGCAATTTTGCAGCATGATAACGATCGACTTCATTTGCACAGCCGGCCGAAAACGTCTTAAAAGAGCTGAGATGGAAAGTCTCAGAGGTTTTACCTTTCTCGCCATTCTGTTCCGACATTGCACCGTTGGATTACCATTTGAATATATCCCATTAAAATTATAAATTAGAAGATTCAAAAAATGGCGTTTTAGGGTACAAAAGTCGTCTTCAAAGTCCTATAAAAACTACCGTAAAAAAATATTCTGTTCATAGAAAACTGATAAATAAATGGCGTACCGCACTTACAAGCAAAATGAAATTTGCATATCTTTAAATTGACTATTCTTACAGCAAATTAATGGCGGAGTCATATTTGTATATTAGGCTATAGCCTTCTATGCACAATATTTGAAAATTTCTAATTGAGTATTGAGGAAAATTATAGACCGAAAAAGATATCGAAACAAAACAAAAACTTTTGCTTAATAGAATTTATTCACCTTTACTACTAATCGGTTTTACTGGTGTTTCGTTGGCGGTAACTCTGAATACGCTTAGTGTATCTATCGCATGCTCAACGCCATTTCTTACCAGCGGTGCCGATGTCTTCACTTCCTTTCGTTCCGAAAACATTGCTTTTATTCCTTCATCTAAATTTGAAATGCCTATAAAACTGGTCCTTTCTTGCTGCTTAAGCAATACTTTTCAGAATGAAAACGCGTCTATGCTGATATGAATGAACTTGAGAGCAGTTAAATCGAAAAAAAAGGAAAAAAAAGAAAAAGAAAGCAACCCCAACTTTGCGGATCTGCTTTTTTTTCCTTTTCATGGGCGGTCACATCTGTGGTCACCATCACGGTGGTGATATTGCATGAATGACATGAACATGATGGAATAACTACTGCAACGTTTACTCCATCTTCATCTATGCATCGAGCTCATTTCTCATTATGTTTTACAGGCTTGGAAGGCTTAGTGAGCCTTAGACGTGGTATTGAGCCATCGACCAAGTGAATGCATCTGAACACTAAGTCTGCAATAATTTGAAAGCGTTTTTACAAGCAGGAGAAGTTTATGGGAGGATCTCAAGCGGTGTACAAAGTTAGCAGATGAATTACTGCAGTAGTTTCATGCACGCATGATGTTACTATTTAGTTTCGTCTCTACTTTATATTGGCTTTAGTTCAGTTGTGCTTGTTTGTCGCTTACAATGTAATGCTATTAGAAAAAATCAAATGGATGGTTTGGTGGCTGCATTGGAGACGCGGGTCGATTAGCATTCTTTTTTCGATGATTTTTGACTTCCATGGGGTAACGACAAACATAAGATTATAGCGTTTCTTTGTACGGGTTTACTAAGCCCTTTTTTCTATGGGTAAATTCTAACTGAAGGGTGAACGATGATGGCTTAGTAGCAAACATGTTAATGTTCCGCCAAACACAAAATTTCGTATAATATCTTTCGATTCGAGTGCTTTCTTAGGACCACAGCTCAAAGATTCAATATGCCTGATAAATTTTTCTTGAGCCACGCAAGTCAATGGTCTGTCAAGAAGGACTGGCTTATAGAGCCCGATACACGTGTTTCGATCTTGGGATCTCGTCAGTCGGGCAGTTACCCTTTCTTGTCTTTTGCTAATAATTGAATATATCAACCAAAAGCAGTCGAGTGTACAAGGCTCTGTGTTCGGTGAGTTTCACTGGACATTGAGTGTAAAACGTTCGCCGTCGCTAACTCTGAGTGTAGGGACTAGAGCACCCACAGAGATTAGCAAAAGACGAGAAAGGGTAACTGCCCGACTGACGAGATCGCAAGATCGAAACGCGTGTATCGGGCTTTATCGGCCCTCCGTAGCAGACCACTGACATGGTGGCTCAAAAAATAATGAAGCATTTCGGGGAATAGTGGATATTGATGAGATAATTTCGCATTGTATGGTAGTTTAATATTATAACTTATTCTCTGGGTTCAATATCTAGGCCGACTACATGAGAAAAACCAGTTGACGGTTGGTTGCTAACAGACAGATGCGTTGTAAAGCATGAGCAGAGAGCGTGATAAGAAAAAGGGTGTCAGGAAGACAACAGGTTAGAGCACACGCTTCCGAATAGATTAATATGTGAGATGGAGTCACGCCTGACGTGAAAGTTCGGCACATCACTTTGCATCATTAGGTATATCTATAATTTATTGTGTAGTTCGAATTCTGAATTGTATCTGATTGATTTCCTAGTGGTTTTCGTATAAGCTAGTTGCATTTCATATTACACTTTTATTTCGAGTGTTTTATTAAGACTACGCTCAATTTTTAATATATCCTTTCGTTATATGTAAAATTTTCACTTCACACAGATTGTAAAACGTTCCTCTTCGATAACTCTACGTAGGGAGATTAGGGCTCCCGAAAGAACTGACTAATAAGAGAGATTGAAAGACGACGAGTTCTGCCCGACTGACGAGTCTGTAAGGACGAAGCACGTGTATCGGGCTGTACAAGAGCCCTTACCAGACCACATGACAAGTTGGCTCAAATACTAAAGAAAGGATCTAGTCGCATTTTGCCTAAATAGTGGAATATTGATCGCTTGTTTTGGCATTAAATGGTAGCTAAATATTATAATTTATTCTGCAGTTTGGATTCTAAACTGTGTATGGTGAATTTCGAGGTGGTTTTCGTACGAACTGTTCACCCGTTTACTGGAAAAGATCGCATGGGTTAATCTTCTTTGGAATCACAATGAGTGCAGTGACTGTGCCAGTGCACACATGAAAATACAATCCCAGCAGCTTTCAATCCTTGTTTTTACCTGTTACAGGAGTTTCTCATCAAAATTCTTTAGCAGCCGCCTCTTATAAGTGCAGCGCAGTATTTAGAAGTGCTTGGAAAGCACAAGCAGCTATAACCTTGATCCTACACTTTTGGTTCACGGAGCTGTTCTTCTCCAAAGTCGACACATTGCCCGTCTGACTTATGCAGGAGAATAAAAGCACTAACTCAGAACAATTACCAAAACCGATTATCCTCAGCTTTTTTAAAAGTTACCAATTACCTTTTTAAGCCGGACACAAGGTATTAAATTAATCTTTATTCAAACAACTGACGTTTCGGCAGTTCGCCTTCTTCAGAACCTGGAAAGGTCAAGTTGTCTACAATCGAAAAAGTCATGAATCTCCATCACTCTTTAGAAAAAATCATCAGACCCAGATATCAGTCGCATCAAACGCAAAGTCAACTCTCAACATACTAACCGCTTTTTGTACCTGTTATGAGTAATCCGAGTGAAGATTAGCGAAAGTCTTATTTTCAGTAGTATTTCCACTACAGCGCGTGAAAATAACTCCCGCCGCGCCCCCGCACGCGCGATCTGCAGTTTGAGCTAATAACAGCTCAGGTCGATGTCAACGCGTTAGATTCGCCGTCCCAGAATGCAGGAACATTTGTTTTCTCCATGTCTGCGTCAAAATATATCTTTTGACCTGAAAAGAAATGAGCGGACTACGTGGAGCTTGCTCTTCCTCTCATACTGAACACCTTATACTATGCTGTCTGTTTAGACGCGTTAATGATGATAATCAAAAAACTATCTCCTTGTAGTGCAGCCCGCTCAGCCTTCAGGAGATGTACTACTCATATTACAAGTGATAACGAAGCATTCTGCTCTGCGTTCAATAGTTGGATTGGTCGTATTGATCTAAAGCGCTTCAGAGTCTTTCGCGCTGATGTTTTCTGTTACTGCGCAAGGATGGTGACTTCTATATCAAAGCCTACTCCGTCATGCCTCTGTGCTCTATGTGTTCCTAAAGGGGTGTTTCGTCTATTAAGACGCTTGTCAGCTAGGTGTTCATCTAAGTGGGTATAGAGGTTCCCACCCGTCTCGCCAATGTATTTATCGTCGCACGCTTTACAATAGATTAGGTGATCTGTTCCCAAGCTCATGCAATCGCCGTCTCTGCCGTCAGGACATATTTTGCGATCTTTCATTATACAGAGACAGTCATGTGAGCGGATTTTAACTAATTGGCGCCTAAGAGTACTCGGTGGTATATCAATGATCGTTATTGCATTCTATAAACCTTCGCCTTCAAACAACGTGTTATAGCTGTACTTATCTTAATTCAGAAGAAAGTTAGGATAAACGGGGCTCTGCTTCATTGGAATTTTTGTTTGGAGGCGTGTTGCTTCCTCTAAGCCTGAGCCAAATGTTATAAATTCGTGACAATTGGAAGCGGCTTTTTCTCCAACCAGTATCACGGATTCTACTCTATGCTCTCTTCCAGTATACACACCGGCGGCTAATCGAACCATGTTCTTTACCGACGCCTTCTTCGCGTGTTAAGGATGAGAGGAGGAGTCAGGAATTAGGACATTCTTATTAGTTGACTATTGGCAGCAGTTCGAAACGTAACCCTTATCGGTTATGTAACATGTATCGAGCTTATGGGTCTAGTGGTATACAAGCGCCTGCTTCGTCCCACTGAGACTCAACAGGCGCTTGTATGCCACTAGTCCTATCAGCTCAAAACGTGTAATATTCTTATCTGATTATATTATTTTGAGCGGGTTTGGAAAAAAAAAAAGTGGTCGATAGAATAGGTATGACTGAAAACACGCTGTGCGCCGATGTAGTTAGATAATCCGTAGCTCAAATATGTGTTTAACATTTTTCGATGCTCAGTGCAGTCGAAGGCTTCAAACGCTTCTCTGCTAAAGGGCTGGCGATCGTTCCTGATCATTTCTTCATTTATAATCGATAATCACAATGATATCGAGTAACTCTGTTTTGTACAAATAAACTTCCATTCCGTCGAGCTTAAGATGCTTCCGATGTATTTCTCAAGACATGGAGAGAAGCAAGTGGCAGTGTGCTGGTGATATGACACCTCTTTTTGATAATTTTAGCAAGAAGAAATCACCGGTGGGCTCGATGGGCACATACTCGCTTGTTATAGTCAAAAAATAATGAATGACTTCATTTTCGTGAGATGTATATTAGTGAACATAATACAGGAATGATGACGAAGGACAAAAGATAGTAATGAAAGAACACACCATGTGTATAATACCAGAATGTATCACCGATCTACAACAATAAGGGAACATCAAGAAGTAAACAGAGCAGAGAATAAAGAAGGGTAGCTTCCGTTATCAGTGATTATCAAACATGCTCAACTACAAAAGATTAGGTAAAAATTTGGTTAAACGTTAGATAACCAGACGGAGGAAATTTTCTCATCTTCCTTCTTTGGAACGTGAGCTTCGCCAGTACCATTACTTGAGTGTTGGCGTTCCTGTACCTTTCGCACTGACTGCACAAAATCGACCACCTAAACACAATATTCTCCCGAACTCACATATGCAAAAGGATAAAGGATAAAGTTCTCGGCGTTGATCAATCCCAGAGGGATGCGTCATGAATTCGCTTCCAATCTTTAACTTCATTTGAGGTGACTGAATGCACATTTGGCCTTTACAATGACTGGCGGTGGCCTCCCGCTGAAACGAGTCAGTGCTTCTTATCCTCCCAGACACTACAGACTGGGACCTGCCTAGTACCAATTTACCCGACCAGGAAGGGATGGATGGCTTGGTGAGCCATGAGCGAGAGATCGAAACACATACGTAAAACTAAAAAATGCCAGCTTACAGATAGTTTTGACTTTCTTCGGAGAATTTCTAGTACAAAGTCTTTGATAAAAAAAAATAGGAGGCAATAGGGTCAATGCAATAGGGTCCTACAATGGTTAGAAACACAGTAAAAAAAAAGCAAGCCAGAATAAGCAGTATCTCAAAACACAGTGCACTCTGATGATTAATTTTGTCTTTTTTTTTAAATGAAAGCAGACACAGTCCAAAAATCAAGTGGTCTAAGCCCACATCGCTTGTCCTTACTATGGCTTTCGTTGTCGTTCAAGACAGATTCTCTTCGCAGGAGCATTGTCCAAATGGAAACCTCACCAGGCAGCGCTCCTTTCAAACAAGACAGTTTTGAATATTACATATTGTTTTATTGTAACACCAAAGTCAGAAGACAGTGGATTATCAGATTATCATAACGCTGAGTGCTGATGAGATACCGAATGCTGCAGAACAGATTGTCAATTCAAAAAAATTTTGCCAACGGAAAATAGGTATCATCAGCAACCTTTTATAGAAAGAACACTTCCAGGCGCCGTTCTCATCTGAGCGGTGTTCACACAAAGGATGTGCATGTAGCGCAGCAGTCGAAGGTTCCCTCCGTCCCACACAAGATCTAGGGCAGAGCTCGCTCTCACGGCCAACCAAACTTTCTATGTCTTCGGAGTCGGTGAAGTAAAACCAAACTTGTAAAGAAGGATAAGCAGCAGTAACTAATTACATAGGTAGGCCACAGCGACGTCATAGTGAGGATCAGATTGAGTTCAACCACCCTAAGGCCAAGAGCGCTCAAAACTGATGACGCCTACATGGCGCATTCCTCAAATTGATCAATGCCCAGCGCTTCATCCTTTTATCCTTTAAAGAAAATTCCATTCAGACGGTAACGAAGGCCACAACGACGAAGAACAACTGTGGTGCATCGGCTTAGATCAGTCGGCTCCGGGGAATGAGAAACGCGTTGAAATGTTAGCCGATTAAATAAGTGCTTTATCAACTTTGGAAGAAGAATATGTAGCTAAAGTGGCAGCTGATAATAATACTTCAAGGTGGAGTAGTTTGATAACAGGATAGTCCTTGATAAACTATTTATTAGTAAATAATAATATCGATGAAAGTGAGAACAGAGTGACTGATTTTCACCTTCAGAGCTGTTTCCAGAGCCAGTCCCATGTGAGTCATAAGCAGATCCTTAGTTAACAATCCCAAAGATCGTCCATCAATTTGCTGGAAAATAAGCGTACAGAAGATGATCAATTCCAAGGAAAAACGCGACATGCAACAAACCTGCTCAACGAATTTCGTAGCAGTGGCAGGATCTAGCAGTTTGCGTAGCTCACTGGCCACCTTGTCAATTGTCCATTCCTTCATTGGCTGCGAAGAAGCAACTACTAAAAAAAATTACAAGCTATGAGTAATGGATAACCTATAACTTGATAAAGTTAAAACTATTAATTCGTCCCAAAACTTTTGGTACAAGAGCAATAAACACGAGATTTTTTAACCAAAAGTACTTAAAACTGCATAATGTTGATATCGTTCAATTGCTCATTTTTTCGTAAACATTTTTGCACACAACTTTCCCATACCATACTTCAAAATGGAGCGGTCTTGAGAAGGAATTCGCTTGCTACTCATGCACGAATGGCGTGTAGGGGAAAATGCTAGCGAACCGGCGCGCAAGGATAATGTAAAAAGGGGCCATGATGTGGTTGCAGAAGAAGGGATGGCTAAGAAGTAGTTCACGAAGTTCAAATCTAGAGAGAACAGTTTGAAGGATCAGTCGCGCTAGGGACGTTCACAGTAAGCCCCATTATTTATGTGTTGTGTACCTCTTCACTAGCATTTTCCCCCATGCGCCATTCGTACAGGAGTAATAAACGATCTTGTCCCTACGAAAGCTCCATCTTAAAGCAAATTATATACCTAAGTGTTCGCAAGACAACGCACAATTGAGCGATACCAAAACTGCAATTTTAACTACCTCAGGCTAGTAAATTTTGTGCTTATTACTCGAGTGCCAACTTTATGGAACCTAGTAGAAAAATTACAAATTAATGTTGAAGAAGATACAAATGCTTTAACAATCTAACAACTAATGATGGAAATACCAGTGGCGACATCGGCAATATCAGTAACAAATTTCAATCTTTGTACACCTTTTAAATAAGCAAAGTAAATTTGTTTGTGTAAAATTCATACGCTACTACAAGAACACGAGAGCTAGAGCTAGAAGAACCACGCCATCCACCTTGCTCTATGCTAAGATCATTCGCATTGCCACAATTTCTGCATGGCTCACCGTCGCTTGAGTAAAAATTTTCACATACTTTCATCTGAAGAACAGAGATCAGTAGACACAATAACAATAATAATAATAGGTTCATGAGAATTGACAAAAGCAATCAAAACATAATGTACCCTTCGTAAAAGTTGCTTGAGATAACTCCAAGCATCAGCCGAGTTCTTTACACAAGGAATGAAGCGACAACAGGGAGTGCCATAGCTGTGAGCTGCAAAACTAAGGTTTTGCGAACTTATTAGGAAGAAAACCAAATGTTCTTTTATACAATGCGGAAAGAAATGGAAAAACGACCCATTTCACCGGACAAGAACTTTTCATAGGAGCGTTAGAAATTATTCGATATCTTAGATCTCAGGCTACTGCACTAGATGCTCCCATTTTGAGAAGACCCTTTCTTGAAGCTCTAATTTTCAAAGTAAAATTCTGTTTGACATCTGTTGCGCACTTCAACTGTATTAACGCGTGGACGAAATCCCGTAGTACTAGAGTCGATCGTTTTATCTGGGATTTCTTCCGATTGGCGATGGTCAGACGTGCTGAAGCATGCGCCCTCAGCCACTAACTACCTTGAGTCTCTTGGATTTTACTAGGTTGATTTTTTTACTGCTCAACTGATTTTCAGTGACGTGATACGCTGTGAAGTATTGTTACGGTTCACAACGTACTCTACCAAGAACTAAAATGACAATTTGTGCAGGAGATTACAGATACAGACACCAAGATTGCTTGAAAATGCTTTTAAATGCTGACAGCAATGTGACTGTGTGGTAAAAGACAACTATCCGAAAGAACAAAGCTCTCGTCATCGATCAATCCTTGAGAGATGCGCCGTACACTCGAGTTTGTGTTTTGTCAAAAGTGACTGAATGCATATCTGGCCGTTACAATGATTTGCGGTAGGCTGTCAATGTACAATATCAGTGCTGCTGTTCTCCTAGACAAGTCTGGTATCAATATCCTGCCCAAAAGTATGGAAGGTTTTGCGAGCGATAGGTGTGGAATCGAACGCATGTCTATAACCAGTAAGCCATGCAACCTCTTTACAAATTGCCTCTCAATATAATTCAGGAAAAAGTTAAAATTTCATAGACCAACCAGTTACTGATAATATTTGTGTGAATTCTGAAGGTTGAATCATATTCAATACCGCGCTGTCGTCTGTTGAACAATTCAGAAGCTGTTGTACAGCTTCTCGGAGAGTATGATGCGTAGCATATGGCCCGAATTTGCGACGAATCCCAGCAACCTTCAAATAGTACTCAGCTGGAAGCATATTGCACAACTACTGAGACACAATTTCAAAGTTCAACTAGTCGAAGCGAATTTAGATGTAAACTACGTGAAAGAATATCAATTATCGTCTTATAACACACAAATACCGCCCTGTAGTCAGAGGCCTCAACAAGCACAAAACTTAACACTAAAATCAGATTTTCTAGAACAAGGATTACATACCCAACAAAGTTTATTAGTCTGCAAAACTTTGACTGCGGACGGAAGTTGAACCCGCGTTCCATCCAAACTAGATGGAGAGGAAGGGAAAGACGTAATACCACTACACCACCGAGGCCACCACATTAATAGCACTCTTTCCTCGATACAAACTATCGTAGCTGTCAGCGACCACAGTTTAACGGGTTTAGTCTAATAAGAACATATCGCTGTTAATCCCAGTTACGCTGACAGCTAGTGAACATTATATAATCGCCGATTCTTCATTTAAACGTTTTTAGCCCTGATGGGGCGCGGCGCCGTGGTCGAGTGGTTTGATGCTCGTCGCGGCGCGTATGGGAACTAACATCACCTTTAAAACTTTCTGGCAGTCAACAGCTAATACTACGTGGAACGCCACAGCCAGGTTACCCTCGAGACTACAATGAGACGCGCTCAACCAGTATTCGACGACGTTTAAGAAGACGAAAAAACGATTAAACCGTAGAAGTTGAAATCCTCACACTAGAAAAGAAACTGTGAAAACGAATAAAGTGTTTAAAGTAGGACATCAAATTGTGATGGCGTAATAGCTTATTCACTCTTGTCAGTGATGGGCAGAACTTTCGACCTGATGCAAAACTTTTACTTTCGTTTCACTCCTCCAAGGAGTGTTTCTCCAGGTGTTTCGATCTTGCGATCTCGTCAGTCGGGCAGTTGCCCTTTCTCGTCTTTTGCTAATCTCTGTGGGTGCTCCAGTCCCCACAATAAGAGTTAGTGACGACGTACGTTTTACACTCTATGTCCATTGAAGAACTCACCAAACACAGAGTGTTGTACACTCGAATGCTCGTGGTTAGTATATTTAATATAACATATCTTTCATTTCGAGTGTTTTCTTAATACCACAGCTCAAATTTCAAATGCCTGATAATCATTATTTGAGCCACGCATGCGTCGTCGCAAACGTACGTCGTCGCTAACTCTTATTGTGGGGACTGGAGCACCCACAGAGATTAGCAAAAGACGAGAAAGGGCAACTGCCCGACTGACGAGATCGCAAGATCGAAACACGTGTATAGGGCTCTATAAGTCAGCCCTCATTGACAGACCACTGACATGCGTGGCTCAAATAATGATTATCAGGCATATTCGTCTTCACAGTATTTTTTTTCTGACCGTGCGGATCCCAGCACTTTTGTCGTTCCAGTGTTTCTTCGCCTTCTTCTAGAACGTCGCAGAATAATGTTTGAGCACGCCTCCTTGCATCTCGGGGATAAGGTGGCTGTGGCGTTTCATGAGGCATTCGTTATTAATTGCGGGACAGTGTTAGGGGTGTGGTTCAGCCCCACGCGCGCCGCGATGAGCATCGTAACCACTCAGCCGCAGCGTCGTCTCGGATAATAACGCTTTCAGGACCATGGAGCCACGGCCTCCTCATTTTCAAGCGGTAATTCTGGGGCGGTTCACATTCTCCGTATACCCTACCCTCAACTGCTGCGTCTAATAGTGCCACGATGAGAGTTAGAGATGAGCAGATCATCCACAGTTGCCAGATAGAGACGTAGAGGTTGTAGGTCCATGGTCAAGAAGAAATTAAAAAATATGTGTAATTATTTACCATAAACTTCAGAAAAACGCTTACCATCATGGAATTCAAGTGAGGTCCGAGATTACATGAGTGGTTGACATAAACCGTCACTGGAATACCTAACGATGTATAAAAATACTTGAATAAATGTACAAAAGTACTCGATTATACAACGAATTTTGCAGGAAAACGTCTGATAAACTCACTTAATCTTTCTTTGAGAGGGACTTTCTCTACGAATAGAAGCACGAAGTCGTGGGGCCCTTCACTATTGGAACTATTCAGTGCCAACGATGACGGCGGCAACAATGACATAGTGGATGTCGACGACAATGAAATGGTGGATGTCGACGACAATGGCATGGTGGTGGATGTCGACACAATGAAATGGTGGATGTCGACGACAATGGCATGGTAGTGGATGTCGACGACAATGAAATGGTGGATGTCGATGACAATGGCATGGTGGTGGATGTCGACGACAATGAAATGGTGGATGTCGACGACAATGAAATGGTGGATGTCGACGACAATGGCATGGTGGTGGATGTCGACGATGCTGACGCAGTTTCCTCGGCTTTTTCGTGTTCGAGTTTCGGAAAGATGTGATATGACGTAGTCTGGAATTATGAGGCACTTGAATTCGTAATTTAGATAAGGATCACAAAGAACTGACGAACTTTTAGTTAGTCCTTTGAGATCGTGGACCCACCTCCTCCGCATCTTTAACCCCCAGCGTAAAAACGCATCGAATTTATTACTGTATTATTCAGACTATATTATTGTTATTATTTCCCTACTTATAACAACATAATACATTTTCATATAACAAAGGAAAATAGCACCAATAATACAATGGATATAATACCATTATACACTCAATGAGCGTCTCTCTCGCTGAGAGTTAGAGATGCAGAGGAGGTGGATCCACGGTCCCAAAAGGGTTACGGATGAACGATTTTCTTGGGAGGTGGCAACTACATATTTGCAAACTTTATCGATGATTTCAACATTTTGTCAACAAGAGCAAAACACTCAACCTAAACTGCTCTCCTATTGCTTGTACGCTTATATGACTGTCCCTGCAACGGCAGAGACGGTGATTGCATGAGGTAGGCGCTGTTTACTTAAATTCTTGCGAAGCGCAAGGTGAAAATCAAATTGGTGAGACGGCTAGACCTCTGTATTTTCATAGAAGGACACCTAGCTGACAAAGACGACTCGGTTCTTTTGCGTTATACGGGAACAAATGAGTGTTCCACCCCAATTGCTAAATAAGAACTATTCACAAAAGATTTCAAAATGATTCGAAAGCTTGATTAGGGCGGTACATGGCCGTTTTTGAAAAGTTTTGTTCATAATGCTTCAGCGGAAGGAAGCTAAAAGAACACCTAGTTGACAAACGTAATGCTAAGGCAAACACCCCGCTGGGCCCACATAGGACACGGACGCATAAGGGAGTAGATTTTGACATACAAGCCACCATTCTTGCGCAGGTACATAAAACATCATCGCGAAAGATTCCAGAAACGTCTGGATTAATACGACCAATCCACAAATAAGCCGAAAGGAAGAGTGCCTCGCAATATCTCGTCGTATGAACCAGCATATAAGACTGTTGCTTTGATAGGTGAGGCGCATTACGAGACCATGAGATGTCCGTCCAGTGATCTCCTACTTGAATTATCCAGTGCGAGACATATAAGAAAGCGGTGAGTATGATTGAAGTTGATTTTGTGCTTGATCCGATTGAAACTTGGGTCTGATGATTCTTTTATAACAAAGTGACGGAGATGTTTTAGTGACTGGACTGTGGACAACTTAATCTTTCCAGGTTCTGAAGAAAGCGAGAATGCTGAAACGCCAGCTACTTGAACAAGATTCGGTTACAACACCTCTTATCTGGCTTAACCCCTAGGGTACCGCTATAGAAATCGAAGCACGCGGAGCGATTTGCGCGATTCTCTTTGTATAGTAAAAACGATTTTGCAAGAGAAATTTTTGGAAACTCGTTGCATTACTTCGATAGAACAAGATTTCCTCTACATGCTCATATGCTTTGCGTTGTGATATATGTCGTGCGTACAGATAAATGCTGGTTTACTATGCAATCATACTGAATCTGGTATTCAATTGTATTGAATTGTACAAAGGAGACCACGATTACAAATCTTCAGTTTTGATCTTCCCTAGATCGATACAAGACCCAAGAGTCAACTTAGTGAATAGAAAATGGAACATAGTAAGTAAATCACCAAAAATGATGACTCATGTTGTATCGCGATACTAGTTCATCGACAACTCTCACTATAGCTAAGTTTGGTTCTTTCTGATTGAGAAAGAACCTAATTTGCTGGAGAGGAACTTTTATAGGAGTCTTTGTAATCGTCCTGAGATTTCTAGCTACACCCCACGTCGCCGTCTTCTTCATAACGCCGTGATCTCCATTCAAAACTAGGCATATTACTCGCCGGACAGCGCTCTTTTTTTTGGACTATAAGTGATCATAAGATATCGTAGTGCTTCCTAAAGCTAATGCTGTGCTTGAACCATGAAAAGACCGTTTTTCTGCAACGCAGAGGTAAAATAGTTGGAATTTGAAAATAAGTTGAAAAAGAAATTATGCTCATACATCAAGTTTAGCACCATTTTTGTCATTTTCATACATCAATTGTTAACATCAGATTTGACTTATGAGAAGCACATCTCGTCGCCTCTTTACTTCACAATATCCAATTCCAATATTCAGATATATTCGTCTATACTCCACTTCTTGACCGATCAATGTATGCTGAACGCTTGGCAGTCTACAAAGAGCGCGTGGAAATATAACGTGTCGACCTTAAGAAGGCGATGGTGTATGTCAGCTACCTATCACCAGACATGACTCTTCAACCGACAACAAACTGGAGCATTCTGAAGAAATCAGAAGAACATGGTCGTTGCAGTAAGTGTTCCCAAAAGATAGCAGGAGAAAATTCTTCAAGTGCTCCAAAAGCCAAACAAGTACACACAAGGGCAATCTGTGTAAGAGTTTTCTCTGCTTACAACTTTTCAATTTCTTCATCCAAAATGTGCTCGTAAGCGTTCTAAGCTTTGAGTAACGATGCATTGTATAATTCAGATTTCATGATGTATATTGTGTACAACGATGAACTGATTATTAATTGTTGGTTATGAAAAGTGTTAATTCACACGTAAAAAACGTTAACTGTTGACCGGTACTAATTTGTCGGGTAAATTTATGCTGCTCGATATTGATTTTGGGGCACCGTGGCCGAGTGGTTGTGATGCTGGTCGTGGCGCGCGTGAAGCCGAGCTCTATCCCCAACTCTCTCCGACAGTCAACATCAACGTCCTATGGAAAGTAAAACTAGGTTTTTTTTCCTTATCTCGCATATATTTCGCTAGACAAAACTCATTCTTCAGGATACTAGTACTCATTCGATAGCACAAGTTTCGAAGAACTCAAAAATATATCGGTTTTTTTGGAAAAGCTTTCTTGATAACGCTTTTTTAGACTATAAGTAATCATTCGATAGGTAATGCTTGCTGATTCTAATGCTGTGTTTATTTTCTAGAGATACCGTTTCTGTGCAGTGCAGTATGTAGATATGCCACCAGCCAAAGCGGGAACCGATCGATGGTGGTGCGAAAACGGCCACATCCGCCCTCGCCCCGTCCCGCCCTCATCGTTCCATAAAAAGGCCAAAAAAACACCTTTTCGAGTATGTGAATCCAACTTACTTTCCTGTTGCACTGCAGAGAAATGGTCTTTGTAGAAAATAAGCACAGCGTTAGAATCAGCAACGATTATGCTCTCGAATGACTACTCACAGTCACGGAAAGAAACCTGTACGGCGAAAAATATGCACGTCTGCAATGTAAGAAATTTGTCGCCTGTAGTAACGGCAAGAAAAGGCTTTTCAAAAAACTGGCGGAATCGGGCTGTACCGTGATGTCTCAGCATTCGAATGGTAACTAAAACTCCTATAAAAACTTCCTTTCCTGCAAATGAGATAGGTTTTCTATTCCTTCCCTTATAATCAGAAAGAATCTCAATGGTCAAAAATAGGCGATGCTCGGGGGAAGCACCCTCTCAAGGGCTAAAAGTAGCCTTTTAGAAATCTCTTCCTAAATATTTGGGTTTTACTGACCATAAAATTCCTTAAAGTGATGATATAAATCTAGACTTCATTGCAAATCTACCATATTTTCAGTGGAGTGCGCCATGCCAGTTGGTCAATCGTGCCATGTTCAAGGCAAAAAACAACGTGGTACCGAATGCATTTGCAATGTGAGATGAAAGAATAGCTTAAAGAAATCATCGAGTGAGCATACCTGGCCGACAACAAAATCGTGGCTGTTTTGCGAACATGACGGACGGGGTGCCGACGGACGTGGTGCCAATGGACGAAGTGCAATATTACGAGGTGTATCGACCGATGCAGTTGTTGATGGGACGACTTCTTCAGCTTCATTCTAATTCAGACATATGAATTTAGAGGTTAAACCAAAGGGTAAGAAGAGATCACATGCCAGTCGAACCGTTACCTCCACTTTGACAGGAGCGTAGAATGAAACATTCGTCGTCGACGTCTCAAGTCGCGCATGCGAAGATGATGAAGGTGGAGCAGCCGCCGCACATTTTAGAGTCGATGTATACTTGAATGATTGATAGAATGCTTTCAATTTCTCTGAGATTACATTATAAGAATGACTACACATTTGCGAAAAAATTATTGTCGAATCTATATCAAATGTGTGAACTCCGATCAACAAGACCCAACATGTGAGGTTTGATTCTGACCCTCCGATACTATGAACGCACCGCCTCTGCATCTCTAACTAAAAACTCTTACGCTACGGTCCACCTTCTCTACAACTCTGACCCCCAGCGTGCTGCGTCTAGCACTGTCAGGCCGTTGCGTAAAACAATGGCACGCTGAGGGTTAGAGATGTAGAGACCGTAGGTCCGCGGTCCCGAAAGGGTTAACTGCTGAATGAATGCCACCTGTTGGATTTAAGAGCATATCTGAACTCCCTAGGGTTGAACACCAGTTCTCAGATGACCATTTAACGCCTAAAGAGACTGTTTGAAACATGTCGGAGAGCAATTACTTACCTCAGACGGTGGTTGTGCTAGCTGTTTCGCCAGTCTTTGTTGCTCGACCTTTGCTTTCATAAGAAGATCTAAAAAGCGCAAATTCTATATTTTACAATGGAACTATATTGTGACTCCGCTATGTCAAAGTAGGTGAGCGTGGCGAAGTAGTTAGAGGTGCTCTGCGACACACACACACACACACACACACAAGCACGCATACACACAGGAGGTTGACAGTTCGGTCCCGCCTCCAGGTTCACTAAGCCTTCCATCACTCCAGGGTCGGTTAATAGGTATCAGATTTGTCCGGAAGGAAGCAGCACTGACTTGACACATCGGTAGGCCATCCCGAGTCATTGCAAAGGCCATATATATATATATACTCAATCACCTCAAACGGATTTAATGCAGTCGAATGCTTGGCCGATTGCTAAGGGATTGATCAACACCGAAAACGGTAACCCTGTCGGGAAGATAGACCCACGGCCTCTGCATCTCCAACGGGCAACTCCCCGAACGGTGTAGTCCACCTCCTTTGCATCTCTAACCCTAAGCGCGCCATTGCTAGATGCAGCTGAGTGCCATTTTTACGCAACTGCCTGCCATTAATATGCGCAGCGCGCTGAGGGTGAGAGACGCGGAGAAAGTGGAGCAGACCGTCCAGGTTAGCCAGTTAGACGTGCAGAGTCTGTGGATTCACGGTCTCAAAAGGTTATGGTCTGTTACTGTTTTGAATAAAATGGTCTACATCTGGAGATAGGATACAAATGTGATTAACACATTCTTAGGGAATAGTTTTTCAAAAAGAAACGATAATTCTGCTAAAGCCCTATGTGATTGTGAACTTTACAGATTTGTGGAAAAAATATGCTCCATCGTCTGAACGGAATATACACTTCTTGAGTAATGTTCTTCCAACATTGAATTTATTTTGAATAAAATTCTCAGAAAATTTAAAACAAAATCAATTTCTCTAAGATCTCCGACGTAGAAGTGCCAGTAGTAACTATCAACGATGTCCTATGAAACACCAACATGTTATGCTTATGCGCAATTACGCCTACTTAAAAGCATTCACGCCCCAAATATGAGCGTTGATAAAGACAAAAACGACCTAGAAACTCTTAAGAGAAGTTCTAAGATTTCCAAAGCTACCAGAAAAAATATTTCAATTAGAGAGGGAGAAAGGAAGTGAGGGAGAGAGAGCGGGAAAACTACAGAAACTGTGAGCTATAAAAAAAATCAAAACCTCACCGTAACAGAACTATTAGGCTTACACCGTAATCGTCCGTAGGTCTATAGCTCTCATCAATGCCTTCAAATCAAACAATAAAGTTGAATAAGAAGCGAAAAGCGTTCATTTAAGATTGGAAATCACAATTATTGTGGGAGGACATGCGCGCATTACAACGGATGTCGCAATAAAAACTATACATCTCACGCCTTCCTTCCGATGGCAGCCGATAAAATTGAGACATAAAATTTCTGGACTCAAGTAATTCGACTTCCATCCGCCCTCCCTCGTCTCCCTCCCATTCCTTCTCAGAACAAAAGATAGAACATTGATATTTGGCGCTGATCAATCTTTGAAGAATGTGCCATACATCCGACTTCGATTTATTGTCAAAGAAGTGATGACATAACCATTTATCACATCAGTACTACTGTGCCCAGATTTGGTAGCAATTCAGTGGTTCCAGGTAACGAAGACTTGGTAAGCTCGGGAAGTAGATCGAATCAAGGCCAGTGGTGTGTTCCAGGGCATCCCCAACCACTGCGCTAAACGTTCTAACGCACAATTATATTCATTTTAATCTTCCTATAACCTGCCTGCAGGTATACGTTCGTTCAAAAGCGACCAAGACAACTGTAAGGAAAAAATGATGGAAAAATTCTAAGCTGACCTTTGACTTTATCTTCAGTAGAATTATCCATTGGTCAAGGTTTTTGTGCAGTTACACGGGCAATGTCAGTGGTGTCTCCACTTCTTTTCTAGAACGAATTCATCTACGAAATCTTAGAAAATGAGAGTATAAATTGAAGCAACTGCAAATAATAAGCTCAGGAGGCCAGTTCGACCATGATTCCTTTTCCAGTTGAATCCAAATTATCGATAACTCACCAACATTTTAACCTTTTGGGACAGAATCTGATTGAAAGAGAAGCGCGAGTTTTATTGTTTAGTCAAGTTCTTTTCCCGTTTCACTTGAAAAAAGCTGAGTGTTCATGTTACCCTCATACAACATGATTTCCCCTCTAGATGCTCATATGCTTTTGATACATATATATATCTCGATCGAAGGTCAAGGGTGCCGTCCTACAAGCCACGATCTTGAGATACGGTGGGGTAGTCACGTGATGCGCCTCAACGAGAACTGATGACTGCGAGCCATTAACGAGTGGATTTCTCGGGATGTTAAGCGCACCACAAAAGTTCCATCGGGTCGATGGTTCGATTTCATCAGGGAAAGCCTGTAAGAAAGTTATGATGCTCAGCGAATCGCTAGAACGAGGAGGACCACTGGGCTACTATTGCATGCGATAGGTAAAAACGGAAGTGTTGCTTTTACCCGCTCGAGTCACTCGACGATCAACGGGGGCGATATAGGTGATGTCTCCTGTTTCTCTGTGGACCACCGTTGATAGGCAGGCGGCGTCGCGCTATCGCTTTTGCGCAGCCATGAGCGTGAAGCATCTGCATGTCTGGCTGTCCGCGTCTGCTTTCCTACGAGACGCGACTTCGACACTAAAGCAGATGAGTGGGATTTGACGTCGTGTGTATTGAGAAACGTAACATATGGTCCTTGAAAATTTAAGTGCGACGAAAACTCTGAGTGTAAAACGTGGTCTTCTTTTCGCTCTTACATGGATATCTGAAGATCCTATTTAAAAACCGAAAATGTTATGAAAATCAACGCGATTTGAGCTATCGTTTAAGTACTAAAAACTGAGCGAAAATACATCTGATGCCATATCCAAGCAAACATCTTTTCCCACCGTTGCTACAATGCACTATAAAGGCCTTCCAGTAAATCAAGTACATCACTAGAACCGCAATCATTTAAGCTATCGAATGATTGATGAAGGTCTAGTTAACAAAGAAGCTTTGTCCAATGAAAAGTCCTCTAAATATTGATGGACTGAAAACGGCCCGCCCTACCCAAAGGGTTAAAGGGAGTTCAAATGTGGATTCAAACAAAAAACTTATTGGTCGCAAATTTCGTTCCAATTATTTGCCTTCCTGACGTTAGCTGGGGGACGGGAGAGAAGCGGTGACCGACTAGCTAGTGATATTTGGCGCGAGGCTGATCGCTCACCCAACGCCCAACACCTTTCGACAGTCGATTACGAACGGTCCAGCTTGGCTGTACTCAAAACTGCAAGGCGAGCTTAACCAGTTTTTAACGAAGTTCATAAAGAAGACGAAAAAACGAATTGAGTGCTAGAAGTACTAAGATCCGCTCAGTAACAAAAAAAAAACATCTGACAGGTATGAAAATAAGGTAGGATGATCATTGTAATTTGACCGATTGACTTCCGCGGGCCCATGCTGGCGTTTCCGCAAGCGTGGATCAGCGGAAGTGAACCAATTAAGGTCGCGTGAAATCACTAAGCACTACCTGAGGATTGATTTTCACGAACTGTTGCTGTGGAACTTCTACCGATGATGTACTACTTCGTGTCAGACTCAGTTCAATGCTCTTTTTTGGTGGCGGTGCTGCCGTACCGTTTTTTGCTGACGGGCGTTCTGAAAATAATTTAAACTCGCTTATGAAAACGTGAAAACGATAATAACTATTCCCGAGAAGAGAAGTCTTCTATAAACAAAAGTTGAAACAATCAGTCACTTTATGATTGAAAAATCAGAGCTGATTTCAACACAACGACCTGGACCTCGGGAAGCAGTTATGCTTGCCCCGAGCAGACCAGTACACCGAGGATGGGGCCATTGGGTGATTAAATATATTAGAGAACTGTGGGTCTGTATGCAAGGGCTGAACCCAGCCCCGGTGGCGGGCTAAACAGAACCCTAAGGTTTGGTCCACCGCCGTAGTTCTTAGCTCCGCTCACAGAGTATGAGCGGGATCGATGGACTACGTGGGCCACATACACAACAACGAGAGCAGTGTCAAAAGTCTAGAGTCGGGCAGAAGCGGAGAACCAGAGGAGACCAAGGCTGCGGAGTAAGGCAAGGACACGATCGATCACCACAGCAGCACGAGACGAGACTGACCGCAGAAGTGGGCGGCCCTGTTCGCCGCGCCGCAGCAGCGAGCGGTGCGACCACTGGCTGGGTCCTGCAGCGATGTTTCTGCGATGGTATTGTCCACGATCGCTCTCAATTGCTCAGAGAAGCAGCGACCGTACCGAGGAACGCTTGCTAGAGTATAAGTATTCCTAACAACGGCGACGGTCAAGTGATTAGAAACTAAATTTTCATGAAGTGACAGCCAAGCAGCGTACCAGAATACACTTGATTGGATAAACGGACGGCCCATCTCCAGTGATAGTGCGAGCTCCAACACAGGTAACCTGTGTTGGTTTGGCTGTTTCTGGACTACCGAAGTAAGCCTATCCAAGACTTCATCAAGTGTCGTCATCACATTAGAGCAGTTGCCGACCCCCTTGTAGATCAGAGGGAGATTACCAATCATCTCAGGACTAGTAGCTACCGAGACGGCGGTCATTCGTGGTACGATTCTTAACCGGGCTTTCCTTCGAGAAACGTCGGACTCCTTCACAGTCTGTTTTGGTGGCCCTCCTGTTGAACTCCCGCCTTCACACTTTGCAGTCGGACACCCAGGAACATCTCCCAACCACGATGAGATGACAGACGATCAAAGGCATATTGTACATAGGTATATACGTGACTGAAGTATTCAGAGATTTTGATTCCGTTGTGCGTGAATGGAGTGCATGAAACAATCCGTTCCTGATAAATACGGTATTGTTAAACTTAGTCAGAGACCGATCTTTCCACAGGAGTTGTCAAAATCGTTCAACATTCGTTCAGCCTGGCTGATGCCTTGCTGTTATGAAGACGATGTCACCAGCCAAGTAAAGACTGATTAATTGTCGACTGTCGATTCCCGCTCGATAATCGTCCTATTCTAATGCTCGCAAGATGTTTTGAGGGTGGCAGTGAATGATTTTTGGCGAGATTGTATCGCCTTATCGAAACCCTCTTCTTACGTCGATGTGATATCCCCCTTTATTGCTGTAACAATAGTAATGCATTTAAAATACTATCAAATTCGAGTACTAGTAATTAGAAAAGCTGTCAGCTCAACTGGAACTGGTTTATAAAGCGAAATCGCATACCCGACCAAACCCGTCAAAAGGTTGGTGGCTGACAGCTAACACTGAGATGTTGAAGAATGAGTGGTCGAGCAAATTTGCCTCAGTGGTGTAGTGGTAAAGCACGCGTCCCAGAATAGGATGAAACGCGGGTTCGATTCCCGCCTAAGGTCGTGTTTTTGCTTACCACTCATTCTCTTAGGAATATAGAAAAACATCATAACAGGGTGAAATGCATTAAAAGTACTATCACTTCCGAGTGTTAGTAATAAGAATAGCTGTCAGCTCAACTGGGTTTATATAGCAAAATCGCATACCCGACCAAACCTGTCAAAAGGTTGGTGGCTGACAGCTAACACTGAGATGTTGAAGAATGAGTGGTCGAGCAAATTTGCCTCAGTGGTGTAGTGGTAAAGCACGCGTCCCAGAATAGGATGAAACGCGGGTTCGATTCCCGCCTAAGATCGGTTTTTGCTCACCACTCAATTCTCTTAGGAATATAGAAAAACATCATAACAGGGTGAAATGCATTAAAAGTACTATCACTTCCGAGTATTAGAAATAAGAATAGCTGTCAGCTCAACCGGGTTTATAAAACGAAATCGCATACCCGACCAAACCTGTCAAAAGGTTGGTGGCTGACAGCTAACACTGAGATGTTGAAGAATGAGTGGTCGAGCAAATTTGCCTCAGTGGTGTAGTGGTAGAGCACGCGTCCCAGAATAGGATGAAACGCGGGTTCGATTCCCGCCTAAGCTCGTGTTTTTGCTCACCACTCAATTCTCTTAGGAATATAGAAAAACATCATAACAGGGTGAAATGCATTAAAAGTACTATCACTTCCGAGTATTAGTAATAAGAATAGCTCTCAGCTCAACAGGGTTTATAAAACGAAATCGCATACCCGACCAAACCCGTCAAAAGGTTGGTGGCTGACAGCAAACACTGAGGTGTTGAAGAATGAGTGGTCGAGCAAATTTGCCTCAGTGGTGTAGTGGTAAAGCACGCGTCCCAGAATAGGATGAAACGCGGGTTCGATTCCCGCCTGAGGTCGTGTTTTTGCTCACCACTCAATTCTCCTCGGGAATATAGAAAAACACCATAACAGGGTGAAATGCATTAAAAGTACTATCACTTCCGAGCATTAGTAATAAGAATAGCCGTCAGCTCAACAGGGTTTATAAAACGAAATCGCATACCCGACCAAACCTGTCAAAAGGTTGGTGGCTGACAGCAAACACTGAGGTGTTGAAGAATGAGTGGTCGAGCAAATTTGCCTCAGTGGTGTAGTGGTAGAGCACGCGTCTCAGAATAGGATGAAACGCGGGTTCGATTCCCGCCTAAGGTCGTGTTTTTGCTCACCACTCAATTCTCTTAGGAATATAGAAAAACATCATAACAGGGTGAAATGCATTAAAAGTACTATCACTTCCGAGCATTAGTAATAAGAATAGCTGTCAGCTCAACAGGGTTTATAAAACGAAATCGCATACCCGACCAAACCTGTCAAAAGGTTGGTGGCTGATAGCTAACACTGAGATTTTGATAATACTCACAGAGGCTTTCCACTGCATCAAGTCAGAGTCTCTTATCGTCTCAGACAAGTCTGAGACCAGTCTAGAAGCAATTTAGAGACTCCGGAGGGATGCGATGGCTTGGTGAGCCATGAGCGCGAGATTGTCCATTGCCCTCGTGTGTGACTCAGAGCACCTCTACCACTGCGCCACATGCGCTCCTGTTTTGCAACATTATTTATGCATTTGTCTCCTGACATCTTTCACAACTCAGAATGTAGGTAGGTGCGATTATTTGATGGCGTGGTTGGATTAGTTTTGATGCCATTGTCGTTTTATTGATGTTTTTTTTTACCGCGTCGACAGCAAATAAAAAAGCGTGATTTTGGCACAACATACAATTCTATACACGCTGACATGCTTTTCGTGCTTCTAGCGATTTATAATTGTTGTGAAAAATAAAGGCGAAATGCGAGTGAAAAATAAATTTCGTTTCTGGATGCTACCGGGTTTATAAAAGGGTGTTTCGAGAAACCAGCGAAATTTGAATGTAGACTGAGATTTAAGCTTTCGAATAATTGCAAATACTCCAATGAAAGTTGTCTGTCCTGCAAATGCGAGTGTCTTGAAATTGTGCCACCGCTTGAGACACAAGTACCAATTTTTCTTTCACGCTCATGCACCTTTCACTAGACGGAGGTTTCCATTCAAATTTTCAATAGCCATTCGATAACACAAATCTCAGCAATTTCAATGAAGCTTGGTTTTTGAGAAGGACGCTGTAATGTGTTGTTACAGCGAAAAATACTGAACTCCGTACTCGGTGCCGTGTCGGTCGCGCAGCGCAATTCACATGCGGCGTCCGGTGCGTGCCTAGTGTAAAGCTCAATGTTCTCTTAGCTGCAACAACCAACTAAGAAGCCTCCTTCAAAAGCTAAGCATATCCTTGAGATTTTTAAAGTAAATTTGCCAAGCTTTGTGCCGTCGAGGTACTGCTGAATTTTTCGAGGCAAAACCATGCTCGTCGATGGATGCTTAAGTGTTATAACACATTCTTTTCCTATTGCAGTGTAAAACAGAGACTTTTCAAAAAATGAATTACATCTTTGAATCTTTTGGCATTTAAGCTATTCTGTAACTACTAAAAGGTCTACGAAAGGCGGAAAATACTTTTTTTTGTATATGGGCTCTGATAGGGGATTTAAAGTGCCATGCTCATTGACGAGCTCGCGCTCTACCTACACATACTCGAGCTAAATATCAGAAATATTTCTACATAAACCTCGATTAGAGCTGTTCAGGTGTAGAAGATGTGTTTTCGAGATAAATCCTCGTACGACGATTGAAGGATTTCAAAAGGAGTAGTGGCAAAAATTCTTTGTAAAAGGTTCATTTGTCATATTCCACCTTTGTCTACCAAGAAGACACCTCTGAGTCATAAATCTCACCTGAAGTTACCAATAAACCACCTATGACGTCCGAGCGATGAGGTAGCATTCTTTGGCGTGAAATGTGATGTTCTTTTCTTTCTTACGACTTTATGTGGCTGCCTTCAAAAAAACCAATTTCAAGGCCGGAATCCTCGAGATTTGGGCTATCTAAAATGAATAAAACCTTTGTGAATAGCCCTGTAGCGGCACCAGCCTGCAAATCAAGACATTTGAATTCAAACAATAATTTTATTTCCGCCGTTACTAATTAATAAAAAGCATTCTTCTACAGGTACACAGGTTTTTGGAATTGCAAAGAGTTAAGCTCCTGTATCGTTGCCAAATACCAAATTATCCTGCAGCGAGAAAAGCCTTTGAACAGTTGTGTACCTGAGCTGACACACGCTGTCCCATAACGGTCAAGAAATCGAAATTCAAACTCCGACCTTCTCAACTAATCTCATTGTTAAATCGCAAAATATTCTTTCTTTCTGAACAAACTCTTAGCTGTAGAGAATAGAATATAAGATCCGACAATTGATGCGGTGTCCACTATGTACGATCTAAAGTTACGGTAGAAAAAGTACATATCTTTTGTTTCGAGTGCTTTCTTAAGACCACAGCTCAAAATTCAATATGCCTGGTCATCATTATTTGAGCCACGCATGTCAGTGGTCTGTCAATGAGGGCTGACTTATAGAGCCCGATCACGTGTTTCGATCTTGCGATCTCGTCAGTCTAGCAGTTGCCCTTTCTCGTCTTTTGCTAATCTCTGTGGGTGCTCCAGTCCCCACAATAAGAGTTAGCGACGACGTACGATTTACACCCCATGTCCAGTAAAAAACTCATCAAACACAGAGTGTTGTACACTCGAATGCTCGTGGCTAGTATATTCAATATATAATATCTTTTGTTTCGAGTGTTTTCTCAACTCTTATTGTGGGGACTGGAGCACTTACAGAGATTAGCAAAAGACGAGAGAGGGCAACTGCCCGACTGACGAGATCGCAAGATCGAAACACGTGTATCGGGCTCTATAAGTCAGCCCTCAATGACAGACAACTGACATGCGTGGCTCAAATAATGATTACCAGAAAAGTACAGCTAAGAAAAGGGCATTGATGAAAACTCTTGTCGGCTGATCCCCCTCATTCCGTTCCTCCACCTCTGGGCGTGTACGACATTTTCGCCGTTTTGGACAAATTGGTTACGTTTCATGCTGTTTCTGAGATTTCGATGAGCTATCAGAGACACGACGGTGCTATGTGCATATATTGTTATGTCATCGTGTTCAAGACACATATGGTAGTCCTGTGCGACAGATTATCTATTGAATTATCCACAATAAGTTCGGCTAGATTAAACAGCTAATCCATCAGCATGTGATTATCTCTGACAAACAATTTGGGTTTAATAACTTTTTAGCTAGTAAATAGTTGAAATATCTACAAACAATTATCATGAACCATTATTCAGCTCTAACCACTGCCGTAATTCTCGAGACTGTCGTGATAAGCGTAATCGGTGCTGAAGGCAAACATCACAAATGGACATTCTTCTAAATCAAATTTGGATCAGTAGCTGTCATAAGACCACACTAATGCCTATCTTGAAATCCTTGTCAGCTAGAGTTGTTGCCATCTTTTCCAGTATGTTTCAGAAAAAGCAGTAGTGCGGTGAGGGAAAAATAACCGCTGATCAGTAAATGTTACCCATTACGACTTAAGTTTTCGCGAAAATCGGACTCATTATGATCTCTATGGAAATGGTAAAGGTAGTCTGTTTTTTTCCGGATCTTCAACTTGGCTCTACAGATCAGACTTCCCCTCGATGGTTATCTATGATAGAAGATCTAGAAAAGCGCAGCTGAGACCAAAAGATAGAAATAAGCGGTAAAAACGACGAAAATGGGAGGACTTATCATTTAATCCGCGAGAGTGCTATTTTACTTAGAAATAAAGACGGGTGATATTCCCGACAGATTTATATGGTCTTCGATACGGTTCAGGTGTGATCCACACAACGAAATCTTTTTCGAAAACCTGCTTTCTCAACTAACCGCGCCACATACAAAGTTTTCGATATGCACAAAAATATAGACCTGATTTATTAAGTATGGATGTATAATAAGGTTACAATTTCAATCTGTTAATTCTGATGACATGGAGACTTATAATTCTACCATCAATGTACAGTTCAGATAAAGAAGATAGAATTGACTTGCAATCTAAGTCGTTTACAAGTCCACTGAGTGCAAAATTACCATGGTCAATTACAAAGCAACATCCTCGTTGGATTAGATATAAGTTCTCCTGTTTTTGTCATCTTTATTTCCATCTTTAAGTTTCATCCACTCTCTTCCAAATTTCTATTTGAATATGAGTAAGGGTGGCGCTAAGCAACTATATCAGATAATACACGATTTTTTGAGTTCAGTCGATGCTGCAAGTACCGGCCTTCTCTACCGTTCCCAATCAAAATGGAAACGCAAACTGTGGTGGATAGTACGTAATTCTGATCATCAGATTAATTCAACCTCGCTGCATTGCGGTTTTTTTTACAACGTGTTGGAAAAAAGGCCACAATTCATACTGACAGCGATTCCGAGCAGCATGAATATCATGAACCTTTTCAGAACCATCAGTTCCAATCGCCATGCGCGGTGCAAATCGCAGCCCAGGTGCGCGAATTTTGGTATTTGATTAGCATTTATTCATTGTTTTGGATATAAGTCTGGGGTTCTTTGCAGAACTTTGATAACTTAAGATTTTCTCTACACACTCCTATACACAAAACTTTTATGTTAAGGAAAAACTCTGTTATACTTTGCAATCACAGTGATGTTGACATTTTGATAATCGTAATAAGTACTACAGAGAAAAATGATACAAATTAATCATTTTTCATATATATATATTTCACTGTAAGCGACACTCAGGATTTATATTAGTCACTGAAAATCGAAAAAATGCATAGCGTGCAAAAAAAAAGCTGTTGCACAGTGCATGTGATGCAAGGTCATCGATAATTCTTACAATAACTAAATCTTTAGAGCACAGATTTATTCTTTTCTAATAAATTATCGTTGGTTCAAACGAATAAGATAGAAACTTATGGATTATAGAATAGATTGTGCAAGAGGTGTCTAATGGGTTCAGGAGAAGTAACTAAAGCAGGCTTCCCATTTCATCACGGTTTCAGTAAATTCAAGTCTCATTCATAGTTTAGGTGTAGAGATCTATTCTTTTATAACAATCATAGCCTAGTACCTCGACAGTGCGGTGGATTTCTGCTGTATCAAGTTCATAAATTGATGACTTCCATTAGCTACTAGATATACTAGGCATTGCATATTCTAGACAAAGCAATTATATGGAGAAAGAAAGGAAGAACGAAGGAAGAAGGAGTGGAAGGTATGAAGGCTCGTAGCTTTGTGCATGCAAATGAGTATTGAGAAACTACCGCTAGTGGAAAATTATTGTAGCTTCATCTGTCTTTTGGGACCGTTCTGACCATCGCAGCAGAAGGCGCAGCTAATATCGCTCTACAGCCGACACCTAAACGTTTTTTTGAGGTCACTTTACCACGTCATGAACGCTGTGTTCGATGTTATAGAAAATTAGTAATACGCCTTAATACTGCTTTTGCTCGAAACAAAGCTAAACGAGTAAGCACGAAGTGCAGTCTATTTAAGCAGTACGTTTGTCTACCTTGTTCCAATACTGCTCACTGGAGATGTGTTCTTAAGCGTTTTGGCATCCGACATTTTGTATAAGTTAGGTCGGAAAACCATGATGTATAATAACGCAGACAATGGTGGACTAAAGAACTGATTATATTAGGATTTCATGTTTGTTCTTATAGAACGCATAAATTGAATGTCACAAGCAAAATACTATGCAGCGCGGGTAAATGTTGGCCGGCACTGATATTTAGTGCAGATTGCTAACGAACGATGCTTGTTGTATAAAATATTGCTTGTTGATTAAATATCTTAAGCATATGTTGAGCAAAAGATTAACAACATTAGAGAAAAATTTGGAAAATTTGGGTGAAGTGCTCAATTTCTTCAAACAGTACTTAATAAATTGGTGGTTGTGGGTTTTATGAAAGCTTGTTCCGACTGTGTACTAAAGATTACATCATAATAGCTGCTCGTAAAAGTTATACATTGCAGAAAATATGTTTCCGTTTTACACTACTACTTTTCGTCAAAAAACAAGAAGTAGAATTTGGAAATGCGATAATTACCTTTTATAGAAAAATGGGAATTTCTGAGACACCTGGGCATTCCTTTTGCAAAAGAAAACTCCTATAGAAGGCCTTAGGTAGCACATCACTCTTTGTGATCATCAATTGTCTCCAGCGCACTAATTTCACTACACAATTATTAGTACACCCACAGCGATGTTCAAGACATGGGCCGTTCACACAGAGCGCGAAATGCCATCTCTGTCTACGGCGTCCCAAAAAATCTGCTCTGAAAAAGCAAAATATTTTTCAGGATCCACACCCTTTAAACTATCGAACGATGGTTAAAGCTCTATTGTAGGACCAAGCATAAACGACAGTGAAGTCACGCAAAGCATCAAAAAGATGATTAGAATTTCTAAGATCCAATGTATCGAATAATCATATAGATTGCAAATGAAAAGCTTAGTGAACGAGATGCCTTTTAGTGAGAAACAAAAATTTATTTCTGCTCTTTCAGCACAGTGAAAAAGCCTTTTTAAGGATAAAATGCATCACTAAAATTTCTATGATTGATTATTTGAACATTAAGACTATCGAATATACGTTGTTTCCAAGGTGTCAAAGTGAGGAGTGGATAATAGAAGTGATTCAATTTGCGAAACACAATCTTCTTGTGGCTGTCACAGTGTAATGCGCAGTCCATTTTGAAAACAAAATAAATTTTTGAAATCCCTGAGACTTGTTCTATGGATTGGTTACTGAAACTCCGGAAGATATGCTTTGATCAACGAGAACTCTTTGAATGAGAAACAATTCATTAGTTTTGCTCTTCCAGTACAATGGCAAGACCTTTTTGAAGTTGGAATTAACCTTTAAAGTTCTTTCAATTTGAGCTATTGAACAATTAGTTAATCGTAAAAAACAGGTCCCAAAGTGAGCTTTTTCTGAAGATTCGAAAAGGCGCTTAATAATGAAGAGGAAGCAGATTCAATTTCTTCAAACCTTTTTTGCCGGCAGAGCTATTCCCTTAGAGGCTCTCAATAAATATTCGATTACACAAATTTTGACCAATTCTATAGTGTACTTGATTTTTGAGGAGTACTTTTTGTCGCGCTGTAAATGCAAGGCGGAAATTTGGTTTCGCATTCTGCATGCATCCTCTGCTCCCGAATGTGGATGGAATTTGCATTATTGACGCTGAACTACCGTGTTCTTAGAACTTCAGTTTATTCAATTGCATATGGTTAGATGAATCTGAAGATAAGTGTATATAAGGTTTGTTTAATCGTTTTGTAGGGCTACTCAGCTAGCCGAGCTAGAAAATTTCACCCAGATGGCGGGAAGTGTAGTCTTTCTTTACGAGTATGGGATGCCGTTTTCCGATATCGATGATATGAAAGGCTTAGTGAGCCAATGAGGCTGAGTCGAATCAAGTACCGTGTTCGTGATGGACCTTATTACGACCACTGTATTATCCCCACCTCATCTCGAATCGCGTTAGTCTTCTCTAACTGGGCCAATCATGAATGCTGTCTGTCACGCATTGAAGTAAACCAGAATGGAGATGCGTACTGATCAGGGTACAGTAACGCTGGTAACAAAGTGATAAATATTTACGCTCTTAACCCCCTGAGAACCAGTGTTGATAGAAAGGCGGTGTCGCGCCGTCGCTTGCGCGACAATCAGGAAGGTGGCATCTGCATGTCTGGCTGTCTGTTTACTTTCTCACGAGAGGAGACGCCGCCATTGCAGTAGCTGGGTGAGACTTGACGTCGCGCGGTAAGTATCGAAAGGACCCTCATGACTTCCAAAAAGGTAATGTATTAACATGTTGGTTCTATGTTGGCACTACTCACTACCGTTACCTCACCTTCACAGCTTCACATTCACATTCGAATTTCGCTCACGCTCTAGGCTGCGGCTC
>JAHQIW010003798.1:0-11233 GCA_019055375.1 Parelaphostrongylus tenuis
TGTCAGCCCACCAGGCTCCCTATCCCTGAGATTCTCCAGACAAGAGTACTGAAATAGGGTTCCATTGCCATCTCCATAACAGTCCTAGCATTTGTCAAAATTTTGCAGCCAAGGCTTTACGTCCTATGTGACAAAAATTCCTTCATGCATATATCATTAATAATATACAATAGCTACAAAACGGAGAAAGGATATTTTTGACACTGAATGGCTATGATATTCTTTAGACTCCAGTGAAAACTGATGAAAATAAAATCTTTATTGAAATTGCAAAACCTGTACTTGATGCACGTGTAGTAAAGGATAGGTTAACTTGTTAAAATAATTTCTTTTTTTTTTTGGAACTCCAGTTCTGCCTGGGAAACAAAAGTAGGCCTAAGAAAAAACCTTAAGTTAACTCTTATCATGTCCTTGGCATACGCAGCCCACTCTATCTAGGACTCCAGCAATGAGCAAATTGGTGGAGCCAAAATAAATAAATAAACAAAAAGATATTTTAAATTTCATAAGGGAACTATGTCTATGTATCTAAAATTATCTATGTCTCAATGTATGTTTTTGTTTTAGATAGTGTGGAGTTAATGGGCTCTATTTGGATTCAGCTTTACATGAACTGAAGGTGTTTCAATGTTGGGTATAATGTTTATTTAATTGTGAATGTAATTTCAATATAATTATTTGTTAATCTAGTATGGGACATGTTCTTGAGTCATCAACATTATATAATACTTTTGTTATGCCTTGGTTTGGGGTAAGATACGATTGTCAAACAAAGGTAACCCTTATATATATATATTGAGTATTATATATATATAATATATCAATATATATATATATATAATATGATGAGATAATCTTTTAGATAAGCTCTATTAAAAAAATTGTATTTTTGCTAAAATGATCTATTCTCTATAATCTGGAGTGGTCTCTTGGGATTAGAGTGACTTAGGTTGCTGGAGTTGTGCTGAACTAAGAGTAGAAATTTGTTGAATGGCTGGGTCATTTCGAAATGAATTAGGATTTTAAAGCGTTAATTGCTGAACATTGGCTTACTCTTACAAGGGGATTTTCTTGCAGAAGAGCTGAAGTGATTTTGAGCTGTTAATGATATAAATATATATTTGTTACTGGAATGGATGTATATACAATATAATATGATTTGATAAATAGTTCAATGATCTATAAAATGCTACCATCAAAGATATATCATGGTTGCTATAGAAAAGTGAAATATAGTCCTAGAGGAACACCTAGTTCAGCACACCAACCCAAGGAAAAGCTTCGGGTACCCAAATCATCTCAGAGATGAAGCTTGATTCCCTAATTTTTGACTCAAGAGGAATGCAAACTTTCCACAAGCACCTTAACAGGAGGCCTCTCTTAGCTATAGGTATGTGAGAGGGACCCTGAGTTTGCTGCCTCAAGTGGAATGAACACCGAGATGCCGTGACTCGAAATATGGCCGGATTTCCCTCCAGTGACTTGAATGCAGGCTAGTCTTTCATCTCCCAAGATGAAGGGATGTGTGAATCCCCTGTGGAGACTTTAGAGAAAGCACTAGTTCCCCGCCTCATCTCGACAAGAGGCCTCACATCCCCTTGAAAATTCGAGAGGAACTTGGAGTTCAATGCGTCAAAAGGAAAACAAGCCTGACTCCTCTTAAAAATTGATAGGAATCCAACAATCACTGTGGGAACTGAAAGGGACACTGGGTCTCAAGTCTCACCTAAAGAGGCATCCCTATTGCCCTGCCAAGCCTCGATGAGAATCTCGAGGTGTCCCTCGCAACTAGACATGAGTCCTGACTTTGCTGAACAAACTCGAGTTTTGAAGGGCCATCCAAGTCCTAACTCGAGAATATCCCCCAGGTTCCCACCGCAACTCGACAAAAGAACACGAGACTTCCCCCTCGCTGCCAGATGAGGCCCGATTCCCCTGCATTGCATGCAGAGCAATTCCGTGTTCCCATCAAACATGAAAGGAGTCTGGACTTCCTGGATGGAACTTCAGAGAGTCCCCAAGAACACTGTCACAAGTCTAGAGGGACCCTGATGTCACCGCAGCAGCAAGAAAGGTCTCTGTGTTCCGCAAATCGACTCGAGATGAGTCCAGATTCCCCTGCATGTGCTCCAGAGCCATCCCGAATTCCCCATCAAACACGAGAAGTGGCTTGACTTCCTTTAAACAACAACAGAGTATCCCCGAGAACACCGTCCAAAGTCCAGAGGAACACCAAGTTCAGCAGAGCAACTCCTTAAGAAAAACTGCTTAGTCCCCTTCCCTTTCTTGAGATATGGATTGTCTCCTGACCTTGTGACTAGCATTACTCCTTGTTCCCTTGGTAACCGTTGCAGTTTGTTTGGTTTGCTGAACTCTATCATTCCCGAAAGTAGTTTCTTGTACTGCAGCCTGTATATACTCATAGAAAAATCATTAAAGCACCTTTGCTCCATTAGAGCTTAGGTCCCCGGGTCTTTTTTTGTCTCTCTCTCTCTTTCTCTCTCTCTCTCTATCTTTTTCTGGTGACTCTCTGGAGCGTGGAGAGCCATCGTGCTCACTTTTCTGCCCGGGGTTCTAAGACCCCCTCGAGAGGGCGCCTGGTACCTTGTGAGTGAGTGATGCACGCCCTGTGTCAAGGACAATATTGGTCCTGTGTGTAAACCAAGGGATATCAGCCTCCTTCTCTCTTTTCCTTTCTGATCGCCAACTCCGGACCACAAGGTTCCGGTCCATTAATGGACCCCAGCAAATGTGGCCAAAAAACAGGGACACTGATATACGTTGTATATCGGTTGGAGTGACTCATGGACTTATTGAGGTCTGTAAATACTAAGGCATGGGTTAAAATGCTGGCCAGCCCCATTATTTCTCTACTTTGCTCAGCATTTCTTTACATTTCAGGGACTTCTGGTTTCACGCAAGTGAATAGAGGCTGGCCTTCAAACAGTAGTAGAACATAATCCTTAGATTCCTGATAAATGCAGTTTTGACTTATAAATTTGGCTCCGGTCAAAGAAAATGTTAAATGAGCAGCCAAGGAAGGAAAAATTATTCCATTGATCTCTAGCCTATATGCGCTCTTATTAAAGCTGTAATTCGGCCATTTCAATGTATATTTTGCCATTCCAATATTCAGCAACAGACAAAACACATATTATATACATATAAAATTAAATGATTAAACTTTACAAAAGGCTCAATTAAAACAATACAAAATATCTCAAAATGTTCTTGCTAGCCCTGCCCTGGCTTCTCCAAATGCTTCTCTTCTGCCAACAGTCGCAACTCCAAAGTCTCTTTGTTGGAACCTAATGAAAACTTACCTTAATTTTTAAGCTAGACTAGAAGCTGCTATTTCCCATACTGTAATCGGAGAAGAAACCAAAAGAACAGCTAGAGAAATTACTTGCTTATGAGAATGCATATCAGAAATGTCAAAGAGCTATAGCTGCAATTTGTCAGATTAGGATTATTATTGATTATATAAAGGCTTGTCACAATCTAGGATCAAAAACTTAAAAGATGCAAATATTAGCTGAAACAATGCTACAACCTTTTAAAAAGAGAAATGAAGGATGCTTTACATGTGGAGATAAATACCGTTTAAAAAGGGACTGCCCTATGAAGGCTAATAAAAAGCTTCCCAAAATTTGCCCTTACTGCCACAGAGGAAAGCACTGGGCCAAAGACAGTAAATTTAAATTTGATATTGAAGGAAAACCTATTCCAGGAAACTCCAAAGAGGGGACCTCCCAGGTCCCCTACAACAAAAAGAGGGGCAAATTCTATCTTTTCCCTCAAACCCTCAACGTCCAGCAGTGCTGCCATTAATATACCAGCCCTAAATGATTTTTTCCTTTACCCTTAAGCAGTCCCTTCTAGAGTACCTACTGGAGTTTTTGGACCCCTGCCTCCACAAACCTTCAGGCTTTTACAGGGCTGATCTAATTTGGCTTCTATAGGAATTACTGTTTGGCGTGGAATAATTGATTCAAATTATAAAGGAGAAATTCAAATTATGATGTCAGCTCAGATTCTATGGCAATTCAAAGGGGGGACAAAATTTCACAATTACTTTTTCTGCCTTACACTTCTATTAACTCCTCTACTAATGTTGGGTGAGGCAGATTTGGTAATATAGATCAAAAACAATCCTTATGGACATCATTGTTACTTAAATATATCCGACCAAATATAAATGTCAAAATTAACGGTAAAATACTTTCTGGACCCCTCAGCAATGGGTCTAATATTATCATTTCGAAAGTATTTTGGCCCAAATCCTGACTATACAAAAGGTCTCTTGCCAAATTGCAGGAATTTCTCAAGCCAAAATACAATAAATTTATCAAAATATTCAAATCTACACATAGGTTAGACCAAAAGGCCAACCTAAAACATTAAGGCTGTATGTGATAGATGCACCCCTTAATCTCATAGGAAGGGTCTTACTTATGCAATGGCAAACTCAGATATACATTCCACATTTTTCCTAGGGGCCACAGCTCATTTTACAAACAAAGCAGTTATTAAAATAATGGAGAAAATTTATGAGCCTATTTAAACAAAGCAATGGCCCCTTATAAAGAAAAATTACAAGCTACTAAAGAACTTATGAACACACAATTAAAATAGAAACATATTGAAGAATTTTGCTCTTTTTGGAACTCTCCTATTTTTGTTATACAAAGGAAATATTACAAATGGTGTCTCTTAACAGAGTTTAAATATGTTAATACTTTTTTGAAATCTGGGGCTGCATTGTAACCAGAGATCCCATTACTATTCCTCAAAATTGGCACATTATTATTACTGATTCACAAGATTGATTTTTTAATATGCCTTTACATCCTTAAGACCAGGAGAGAATAACTTTCTCTCTCCCTTTTCCTAATCATATCGGGCCTCAGAAAGATTTCAGTAGACTATGTTACCTCATGGTATGCTTAAAAGTCCTGCTACTGATGCTGCTAAGTCACTTCAGTCGTGTCCTACTCTATGCGACCCCATAGATGTCAGCCCACCAGGCTCCCCTATCCCTGAGATTCTCCAGACAAGAGTACTGAAATAGGGTTCCATTGCCGTCTCCATAACAGTCCTAGCATTTATCAAAATTTTGCAGCCAAGGCTTTACGTCCTATGTGACAAAAATTCCCTCATGCATATATCATTAATAATACACAATAGCAACAAAACTGAGAAAATATTTTTGACACTGAATGGCTATGATATACTTTAGACTCCAGTGAAAACTGATGAAAATAATATCTTTATTGAAATTGCAAAACCGGTACTTGATGCACGTGTAGTAAAGGATAGGTTAACTTCTTAAAATAGTTTTTTTTTTTTTTTTTTTCGGAATTCCAGTTCTGCCTGGGAAACAAAAGTAGGCCTAAGAAAAAACCTTAAGTTAACTCTTATCATGTCCTTGGCATATGCAGCCCACTCTATCTTGGACTCTAGCAATGAGCAAATTGGTGGAGCCCAAAATAAATAAATAATCAAAAAGATATTTTAAATTTCATTAGGGGAACAATGTCTATGTATCTAAAATTATCTATGTATCAATGTATGTTTTTGTTTTTAGATAGTGTGGAGTTAATGGGCTCTATTTGGATTCAGCTTTACATGAACTGAAGGGTGTTCAATGTTGGGTATAATATTTATTTAATTGTGAATGTAATTTCAATATAATTATTTGTTAACCTAGTTGGGACATGTCTTGAGTCATCAACATTATATAATACTTTTGTTATGCCTTGGTTTGGGGTAAGATACGATTGTCAAACAAAAGGTAACCTTTTATGTATACATATATATATATATGTATGTATATGTATATATATATATATATATATAGACAGATAGATATAGATATATATATAGATGAGATGAATACTTTTAGATAAGCTCTATTATAAAAAATTGTATTTTTGCTAAAATGATATATTCTCTATAATCTGGAGTGGTCTCTTGGGATTAGAGTGACTTAGGTTGCTGGAGTTGTGCTGAACTAAGAAGTAGAAATTTGTTGAATGGCTGGGTCATTTCGAAATGAAGTAGGATTTTAAAGCGTTAATTGCTGAACATTGGCTTACTCTTACAAGGGGATTTTCTTGCAGAAGAGCTGAAGTGATTTTGAGCTGTTAATGAATATAAATATATATTTGTACTGGAATGGATATATATACAATATATTATGATTTGATAAATACGTTCAATGATCTATAAAATGCTACCATACAAGATATATCATGGTTGCTATAGAAAAGTGAAATATAGTCCAGAGGAACACCTAGTTCAGCACACCAACTCAAGGAAAGCTTCGGGTACCCCAAATCATCTCGAGATGAAAGCTGATTCCCTATTTTTGACTCAAGAGGAATGCAACTTTCCAGAAGCACTTTAACAGGAGGCCTCTCTTAGCTATAGGTATGTGAGAGGGACCCTGAGTTTGCTGCCTCAAGTGGAATGAACACCGAGATGCCGTGACTCGAAATATGGCCGGATTTCCCTCCAGTGACTTGAATGCAGGCTAGTCTTTCATCTCCCAAGATGAAGGGATGTGTGAATCCCCTGTGGAGACTTTAGAGAAAGCACTAGTTCCCCGCCTCATCTCGACAAGAGGCCTCACATCCCCTTGAAAATTCGAGAGGAACTTGGAGTTCAATGCGTCAAAAGGAAAACAAGCCTGACTCCTCTTAAAAATTGATAGGAATCCAACAATCACTGTGGGAACTGAAAGGGACACTGGGTCTCAAGTCTCACCTAAAGAGGCATTCCTATTGCCTTGCCAAGCCTCGATGAGAATCTCGAGGTGTCCCTCGCAACTAGACATGAGTCCTGACTTTGCTGAACAAACTCGAGTTTTGAAGGGCCATCCAAGTCCTAACTCGAGAATATCCCCCAGGTTCCCACCACAACTCGACAAAAGAACACGAGACTTCCCCCTCGCTGCCAGATGAGGCCCGATTCCCCTGCATTGCATGCAGAGCAATTCCGTGTTCCCCATCAAACATGAAAGGAGTCTGGACTTCCTGGATGGAACTTCAGAGAGTCCCCAAGAACACTGTCACAAGTCTAGAGGGACCCTGATGTCACCGCAGCAGCAAGAAAGGTCTCTGTGTTCCGCAAATCGACTCGAGATGAGTCCAGATTCCCCTGCATGTGCTCCAGAGCCATCCCGAATTCCCCATCAAACACGAGAAGTGGCTTGACTTCCTTTAAACAACAACAGAGTATCCCCGAGAACACCGTCCAAAGTCCAGAGGAACACCAAGTTCAGCAGAGCAACTCCTTAAGAAAAAACTGCTTAGTCCCCTTCCCCTTTCTTGAGATATGGATTGTCTCCTGACCTTGTGACTAGCATTACTCCTTGTTCCCTTGGTAACCGTTGCAGTTTGTTTGGTTTGCTGAACTCTATCATTCCCGAAAGTAGTTTCTTGTACTGCAGCCTGTATATACTCATAGAAAAATCATTAAAGCACCTTTGCTCCATTAGAGCTTAGGTCCCCGGGTCTTTTTTTGTCTCTCTCTCTCTTTCTCTCTCTCTCTCTATCTTTTTCTGGTGACTCTCTGGAGCGTGGAGAGCCATCGTGCTCACTTTTCTGCCCGGGGTTCTAAGACCCCCTCGAGAGGGCGCCTGGTACCTTGGTGAGTGATGCACGCCCTGTGTCAAGGACAATATTGGTCCTGTGTGTAAACCAAGGGATATCAGCCTCCTTCTCTCTTTTCCTTTCTGATCGCCAACTCCGGACCACAAGGTTCCGGTCCATTAATGGACCCCAGCAAATGTGGCCAAAAAACAGGGACACTGATATACGTTGTATATCGGTTGGAGTGACTCATGGACTTATTGAGGTCTGTAAATACTAAGGCATGGGTTAAAATGCTGGCCAGCCCCATTATTTCTCTACTTTGCTCAGCATTTCTTTACATTTCAGGGACTTCTGGTTTCACGCAAGTGAATAGAGGCTGGCCTTCAAACAGTAGTAGAACATAATCCTTAGATTCCTGATAAATGCAGTTTTGACTTATAAATTTTGCGCCGGTCAAAGAAAATGTTAAATGAGCAGCCAAGGAAGGAAAAATTATTCCAATTGATCTCTAGCCTATGTGCGCTCTTATTAAAGCTGTAATTCGGCCATTTCAATGTATATTTTGCCATTCCAATATTCAGCAACAGACAAAACACATATTATATACATATAAATTAAATGATTAAACTTTACAAAAGGCTCAATTAAAACAATACAAAATATCTCAAAATGTTCTTGCTAGCCCTGCCCTGGGTGCTCCAAATGCTTCTCTTCTGCCAACAGTCGCAACTCCAAAAGTCTCTTTGTTGGAACCTAATGAAAACTTACCTTAATTTTTAAGCTAGACTAGAAGCTGCTATTTCCCATACTGTAATCGGAGAAGAAACCAAAAAACAGCTAGAGAAATTACTTGCTTATGAGAACGCATATCAGAAATGTCAAAGAGCTATAGCTGCAATTTGTCAGATTAGGATTATTATTGATTATATAAAGGCTTGTCACAATCTAGGATCAAAAACTTAAAAGATGCAAATATTAGCTGAAACAATGCTACAACCTTTTAAAAAGAGAAATGAAGGATGCTTTACATGTGGAGATAAATACCGTTTAAAAAGGGACTGCCCTATGAAGGCTAATAAAAAGCTTCCCAAAATTTGCCCTTACTGCCACAGAGGAAAGCACTGGGCCAAAGACAGTAAATTTAAATTTGATATTGAAGGAAAACCTATTCCAGGAAACTCCAAAGAGGGGACCTCCCAGGTCCCCTACAACAAAAAGAGGGGCAAATTCTATCTTTTCCCTCAAACCCTCAACGTCCAGCAGTGCTGCCATTAATATACCAGCCCTAAATGATTTTTTCCTTTACCCTTAAGCAGTCCCTTCTAGAGTACCTACTGGAGTTTTTGGACCCCTGCCTCCACAAACCTTCAGGCTTTTACAGGGCTGATCTAATTTGGCTTCTATAGGAATTACTGTTTGGCGTGGAATAATTGATTCAAATTATAAAGGAGAAATTCAAATTATGATGTCAGCTCAGATTCTATGGCAATTCAAAAGGGGGGACAAAATTTCACAATTACTTTTTTGCCTTACACTTCTATTAACTCCTCTACTAATGTTGGGTGAGGCAGATTGGTAATATAGATCAAAAACAATCCTTATGGACATCATTGTTACTTAAATATATCCGACCAAATATAAATGTCAAAATTAACGGTAAAATACTTTCTGGACCCCTCAGCAATGGGTCTAATATTTATCATTTCGAAAGTATTTTGGCCCAAATCCTGACTATACAAAAGGTCTCTTGCCCCATAGGTTTTGGGTTGTTGTGTTATCATTTTCATTCATTTCTATGCATATTTTGATTTCTTTTTTGATTTCTTCTATGATTTGTTGGTTATTCAGAAGCGTGTTGTTTAGCCTCCATATGTTTGAATTTTTAATAATTTTTTTCCTGTAATTGAGATCTAATCTTACTGCACTGTGGTCAGAAAAGATGACTGGAATGATTTCAATCTTTTTGAATTTACCAAGACTAGATTTATGGCCCAGGATGTGATCTATTCTGGAGAAGGTTCCGTGTGCACTTGAGAAAAAGGTGAAGTTGATTGTTTTGGGGTGAAACGTCCTATAGATGTCAATTAGGTCTAGCTGGTCCATTGTGTCCGTTAAAGTTTGTGTTTCCTTGTTCATTTTCTGTTTAGTTGATCTATCCA
The DNA here is from genome assembly GCA_019055375.1 of Parelaphostrongylus tenuis. Lineage (NCBI taxonomy): Eukaryota > Metazoa > Nematoda > Chromadorea > Rhabditida > Metastrongylidae > Parelaphostrongylus > Parelaphostrongylus tenuis. Next base: position 9,758 of record JAHQIW010003798.1, read on the forward strand.
TAGTTGTGAGTGGGGTATTAAAGTCTCCTACTATTATTGTGTTACTATTAATTTCCTCTTTCATACTCGTTAGCGTTTGCCTTACATATTGCGGTGCTCCTATGTTGGGTGCATATATATTTATAATTGTTATATCTTCTTCTTGGATTGATCCTTTGATCATTATGTAGTGTCCATCTTTGTCTCTTTTCACAGACTTAATTTGAAAGTCTATTTTATCTGATATGAGTATTGCGACTCCTGCTTTCTTTTGGTCTCCGTTTGCGTGGAATATTTTTTTCCAGCCCTTCACTTTTAGTCTGTATGTGTCCCTTGCTTTGAGGTGGGTCTCTTGTAGACAGCATATATAGGGGTCTTGCTTTTGTATCCATTCAGCCAGCCTTTGTCTTTTGGTTGGGGCATTCAACCCATTTACATTTAAGGTAATTATTGATAGGTATGGTCCCGTTGCCATTTATTTTGTTGTTTGGGGTTCACTTTTATACCACCTTTCTGCGTTTCCTGTCTAGAGAAGATCCTTTAGTATTTGTTGAAGAGCTGGTTTGGTGGTGGTGAATTCTCTCAGCTTTTGCTTGTCTGTAAAGCTTTTGAGTTCTCCTTCATATCTGAATGAGATCCTTGCTGGGTAGAGTAATCTAGGTTGTAGGTTATTCTCTTTCATTACTTTAAGTATGTCCTGCCATTCCCTTCTGGCCTGAAGGGTTTCTATTGATAGATCAGCTGTTATCCTTATGGAATTCCTTTGTGTGTTATTTGTTGTTTCTCCCAAATCCAACTCCACGCACCAGAACGCTGACACAAGCTTCCCTAACCAGGAAACCTTGACAAACCAATCGTCCAACCCCACCCACTGGGTGAAACCTCCACAATAAAAAGGAACCTCAGACCACAAGAATACAGAAAGCCCACTCCAGACACAGCAATCTAAACAAGATGAAAAGGCAGAGAAATACCCAACAGCTAAAGGAACATGAAAAAAGCCCACCAAGTCAAACAAAAGAGGAGGAAATAGGGAATCTACCTGAAAAAGAATTTAGAATAATGATAATAAAAATGATCCAAAATCTTGAAAACAAAATGGAGTTACAAATAAATAGCCTGGAGACAAAGATTGAGAAGATGCAAGAAATGTTTAACAAGGACCTAGAAGAAATAAAAAAAAGTCAATTAAAAATTAATAATGAAATAAATGAGATCAAAAACACTCTGGAGGGAACCATGAGTAGAATAACAGAGACAGAAGATAGGATAAGTGAGTTAGAAGATAAAATGGTGGAAATAAATGAAGCAGAGAGGAAAAAAGAAAAAAGAATCAAAAGAAATGAGGACAACCTCAGGGACCTCTGGGACAATGTGAAACGCCCCAACATTCGAATCATAGGAGTCCCAGAAGAAGAAGACAAAAAGAAAGGCCATGAGAAGATACTCGAGGAGATAATAGCTGAAAACTTCCCTAAAATGGGGAAGGAAATAGCC
>JAHQIW010003810.1:0-16713 GCA_019055375.1 Parelaphostrongylus tenuis
GTTCCTATGCAATACTGTTCTTTATCACATCACACTTTACTCCCATCACCAGTCACATCCAGAACTGGGCGTTGTTTCTGCATTGGCGCCATCTCTTCATTCTTTCTGGAGTTATTTCTCCAGTAGCATATTGAGCACCTACTGACCTTGGAGTTCATCTTTCAGTATCATATCTTTTTGCTTTTCATACTGCTCATGGGATTCTCAAGGCAAGAATATTGAAATGGTTTGCCTTTCCCTTCTCCACCAACAAACAAGCCAAAAATATAAAAGGTAGGTAAGGACAGTCTCTGCAATAAATGATGTTGGGAAAACTGGACACTTACATGCAAAACAACCAAACTGGACCAGTATCTTACAATATGCAGAGAACTGAACTCAAAATGCATTAAGCCTTGAGTAGAAGACCTGAAACCACAGAACTAGAAAAAAACAGGTAGAAACCTCTTTAACAGCTGTCTCAGAAATGATTTTCGAATCTGATTCTAAACACAATAGAAAAGCAAAAGGTAACAACTGGAATTATAGCAGAGGTCAACAAAGTAAAACAGAGAGAAATGTAAGAAATGAAATAGGAGAAAATATTTGCAATTCATATATTTGTAAGGGGCTAATATCTAAAATATATAAAGAATTCATACAACTGAATAGCAAACAAAGAAAACCAACTTCATTTAAAAAAGGGCCAAAAGTCTCAATAGACATTTTTCTCCAAAGAAGACATACAGATGGCAAACAGGCACAGGAAAAGATGCTTTACATCTGTAATCATCAAAGAAATGCAAATCCACACCAACAGAAGTTACCCCCTCACATCTACCAAAATAGCCATCATCAAGAAGAACACAAATAAATGTTGGCAAGGATGTGGAGAAAAAGAAATACTTGAACACTGTTGGTGGGAATGTAAATTGGTGTAGCCAGTATGGAAAACACTATGAAGGCTTCTTCAAAAAATAAGACTACCTCACGATCCAGCAATCCCACTCCTGGACATATACTGGGAGAAAGCTGTCAATTGAAAGGATAATGCACTACTAGTTACAATGCCTAAGATGTGGAAGCAACCTCAATATCCACTGCCAAATGGATAAAGAAGATGTGGTGCATATACACAATGGAATACTACTGAGCCATAAAAAGAATGAAATGCTGCCATTTGCAGCAACTTGGATGGACCTGCAGATGATCATAGAAGTGAAGTCAGTCGACAGAGAAAGACAAATATCTTATGATACTGCTAATATGTAGACTCTAAAAAAGTGATACACATGAACTTATTCACAAAATAGAAACTGATACACAAATTTTAAAAGCAAACTTACGATTACCAAATGGGACAAGTGAAGGGAAGGATAAATTAGGAGGTTGAGATTAATACACAGATGCTACTATATGTAAAATAATCAACAAGGACCTACTGTATAGCACAGGGAACTCTCCACAATATTCTGTAATAACTTATAAGGGAAAAGAATCTGAAAAAGAATAGATCTGTGAATCTCTAACACCACACATAAAAATAAACTAAAAATGGATTAAAGATCTAAATGTAAGACTAGGCACTATAAAAACGTTAGAGAAAATCATAGGCAGAACACTCTCTGACATAAATCGCAGAAAGATCTTCTCTAAGCCACTTCCTAGAGTGATGAAAATAAAAACAAAAATAAAAAATGCAGCCTAATCAAAGTTAAAACTGACCCCTGGAGACAGTGTTCTCCCAAAATGAAAAGAGCCCACAGAAAGGAAGAAAATATCTGCAAATGAAGTGACCAACAGGGGATTAATCTTCAAAATATGCAAAGCTCATGCAGCTCAACATTTAAAAAAAAAAACAAACTAATATCCCCAATCAAAAAATAGATGGAAGATCTAAATACACATTTCTCCAAAGAAGGCATACAGGTGGCCAAGAAGAACATGAAAAGACACTGAACATCACTAATTATTAGAGAAATACAAATGAAAACTACAATGAGGTATCAGCTCATACCAGTCAGAATGGCCATCATCAAAAAATCTACAAACAATAAATGCTGGAGAGGGTGTGGAGCAAAGGGAAGCCTCATACATTGTTGGTGAGAATGTAGATTGGTATAGCCACTATGAAAAACAGTATCAGTTCAGTTCAGTCCCTCAGTTGTGTCTGACAGTATGAAGGTTCTTAAAAGACTAAAAATAAGAGTTACCATATGATACAGTAATCTTCCTCTTGGGCAAATATCCGGAGAAAACCATAATGTGAAAAGATACATGTTCCCCAATGTTCGTTGCAGCACTATTTACAATAGCCAGAAGACAGAAGCAACTAAATGTTCCTCGATGGAGGAATAGATAAAGAATATGTGGTTCATGTTTACAATGGAATATTACCGACTCTTAAAAAGAAAAAAATAATTCTATGTGTGCAACATGGATGAACCTAGAGATTGTCATACTGAGTGAAGTCTGATATAGAAAGACAAATATCATATGATGTCACTTACATATGGAATCTAAAAGAATGGTACATATAAACCTATTACAGAAATAGAGTCTCAGATGTAGAGAACAGAACTTATGGTTACCAAAGAATGGTGAAGGATAAATTAGGATTGACAAATACACTCTACTATACATAAAATAGATAAAGATCTACTGGAGAGCACAGGGAACTCTATTCAATTCTTTGTAATAACCTACATGGGAATAGAATCTAAAAAATGAGGTATATATAACTGATTCACTTTGCTGACACAGCAGAAACTAACAGCACTGTAAAGAATGATATTACAATCAAAATTTAAAATAATAAAACAATGAATCAAGACACATAAATATAAGAACTGAAAACACAGAACCTCATCTCTCTCTCACAATTATTATAACCACTGTTCATTGTTCTGACCCTGATGCTTCCTCAGCATATACAGGATTTTAGCCAAGTTCCCTGGCGGTGGTGCGAATGGGTGGCGGGAGGGAAGCATTCTCAGTGTTTGGGGATAGAAGACAATGTGGGCTGGCGCTGGCTGTGCTGAGCAGACCTCCCCCTGGACTGACTCCCACTGAGACCTACTGCCCACCTGAACACTGTCTCCCAGGGGTCAGGGACATACCCAGTGTCATAGGAGCAGATGATTTGCTACACAAACACTGACATCACAAGGAAGGATCAACATGATTGAAAAATATCTCTGATAATGTTATATAGATTTTCCAAAGGACTTTCAGAGAGATAGTTACCTATAGATGGATGAGGGGGAGAGAAGAAGAAACAAAGGGGCTGGCACAGAATTTTACCCATCGATATCCAGCTGGTGCAGTGGTAAAGAAACCACCTGCCAATGCAGGAAACACATGAGATACGGGTTCTGTCCCTGGGTCGAGAAGATGCCTCTGGAGTAGGAAATGGCAACCTACTCCAGTATTCTTGCCAGGAAAATCCCATGGACAGAGGAGGCTGGTCTGTAGTCCATGGGATCACAAAGAGTTGGACTTGACTGAGCGACTGAGCACACATATGTGTCACAAGGGACAACCTTCAAACAGTGGCTCACCTTACATGTGTTACTTGTAATGGCTTTTCACTAGTTTCCAAATGAAACTGGAGATGAAAAGCATGTCAATATATTTTAAAGAAATTCTCTAAGTTTATCAAACATGTTCTGAGGAAGTTTAACTTGAAAAGGACTCTTTTGAATGGGGCAGTCTGTCAGTTCAGTGGCTCAGTCATGTCTGACTCTTTGCAAACCCATGGACTGCAGCACAGCAGGCTTCCCTGTCCATCACCAACTCCCGGATGCTACACAAACTCATGTCCATTGAGTCGGGATGCCATCCAGCCATCTCATCCTCTGTCGTCCCTTCTCCTCCCGCCTTCAATCTTCCCTAGCATCAGGGTCTGTTCAAATAAGTTGGTTCTTTGCATCAGGTGGCCAAGTATTGGAGTTTCCACTTCAGCATCAGTCCTTCCAATGAATATTCAGGATTGATTTCCTTTAGGATTGACTAGTTGGATCTCCTTGCAGTGTTTGCCATAAGCAGGTACACACTGCCCTCTGTGGCCCTGTGAGAAATAGCAGGAGCACTGCAGGGCTCCATGGGTCTGTAGCCAAAGAGGCCAACAATCAGTTGCCACCTTCACAGTCTTGCTATGAGAGTAAACCAAATTCTGCAAGTCTCAATGTTTGGGGGGTGCCGTCTAGTGGAAATCGTTGTCTTGACTATGACACAATACATCACTTTCCAAGTGCAGAATTTCAGAGAGTGATGGTTGAGCACCTGAGTTAGGCCCTGGGACCACAACAGAGAATAGAGAGGAGGTAGCCACCTCTTGGGACCTGCAGGAAAAGGGTGGGCACCTGCTGGTGGGATCACTTGCCTGTCTGCAGTCCCGTGAGGAGCCCTGTGAACACAGTGCCTGGCAGCCGGGCAGAAAGTCTCAGGGCACCAGTCAGCTGCCTGTGGTGCTTCTCAGAACTACAGACATCTCCCCTCCAGACACACGCCCACCACTCTCTGCACAGACCTCCACCGAGGACGCAGACGCCCGACCACCTGCCAGCCTTGGGTCCACACTGGCACAGAGCAGAGCACTTCAGGGATCCTGCTTCCCCACTGCCAGCCCGTCCTCAGGTGTGACTGTGACAGGACCCCAGGTCACCACGTGCCCACCAACCCACTCCTGCACAGACGGAGTACTCCTCTCAAGTCCCACTTCCCGCACATGGAGATGAGGGCAGCTGGCGCTGCCCAGGGAGGGCTCCCAGTGGCGGCCAGTCCTGGTGTGGCCAGCTCTAGGTTGACTGGGATTACCTTAGGTGACCTCCTGGATAAAGGACCAGAGGCATCCAGGTTGAGTGCTGAACCGCCTGAAACATCTGAAAAACCTCTCCCTCCAGGGTTTTCTGAAGCAGAAGCCCTGGCCAGTCGAGACACAGCTGGAGAACATCCTTCTGGATGAAGACTCTCCAGCCAAGTGAGCCCCAACTGGCTGTGGCGCTGTTGCTAGAAGGTGGGTGCCAGGTTACAGGGTTCCGAGTTCTGTTAGGGTCTGCTGTTAAGGAAGTGACTTCACCACCCTGAGGTCCCTTCCTTGGATTGACAGTTGACACCCCTGCACATAGCCCTCAGGATACTGACCGCTCATCCCTCATCCACGCAGCCCCGGGCCTCACACAGTTGCACCACACAGCCCTCCACACAGCTCCCGGGCAGGCTGTGTGTGCAGCTCTGAGTTGACAGACCTGGGCCCAGACTCACCTCCCATTTCCTACCTGTTCTCCATCCTGGATGAGTCCCTGTCTTTCAAAGCCTGTCGGTGTCCCACCTGCACACCAGGGATGATGCCCGCATGGACTTCTAGGGATGTCCTCAGACATAGGTGGGACAACACCTGGAACATGTGGGAGTCGTGTCTCAGGCAATCAGTGCCTCCAACACCTGTATATTATTCTTATTACCTTCCTCATATCTGTTCCTCTTCTGATCCCAACCCACAGTCCTTATTAATTGTCAGTGTGAGTGTGCATGTGTGAGTGTATCCCAGTGCTCACTATGGTAGGCCAGAAGAAAACTGCCCCTGTAAGGAGGAATAGGTAACAGCTTCCTAAGATCTCAGGGTTTCTAATTTCCAAAGCAAATCTATTGAGAGGGGTCTCAGCTTTGGCCAAGGAGATCAAGACACTGTGACACAAGACATTAAAGTTGGCAGGGGCTGGAGCTGGGTTGACAGACTCAACATCGTCTGGCCCCACTGTGCACACACATAACCACAGTACAGGATGTGATGACACAGCTGCCTTCACGGGGCTCACAGCCCAACAGGCTCGCATCTCAGGCTGGACACAGAGAGGCCCAGGGACAAACTGGTGCTCACAGCCTGTCGTCTGCCACACAGACTTGACCATTCCATCTGTTGTGGCCTTTATGTTCCTGTCCTTAAATCACTCTGTCATTTTTGAGATTGCACCCAAGCACACCATTTCAGACTCTTTTGCTGACGATGATGGCTACTCCATTTCTTCTAAGGGATTCTTGCCCACAGTAGTAGATGTATGGTCATTTGAATTAAATTCACCCATTCCAGTCCATTTGAGTTCACCGATCCCTAAAATGTCAATGTCCACACTTGCCATCTCCTGTTTGACCACTTTCAATTTACCTTGATTCATGGACCTAATATTCCATGTTCCTATGCAATACTGTTCTTTATCACATCACACTTTACTCCCATCACCAGTCACATCCAGAACTGGGTGTTGTTTCTGCGTTGGCGCCATCTCTTCATTCTTTCTGGAGTTATTTCTCCAGTAGCATATTGAGCACCTACTGACCTTGGGAGTTCATCTTTCAGTATCATATCTTTTTGCTTTTCATACTGCTCATGGATTCTCAAGGCAAGAATAGTGAAGTGGTTTGCCATTCCCTTCTCCACCAACAAACAAGCCAAAAATATAAAAGGTAGGTAAGGACAGTCTCTGCAATAAATGATGTTGGGAAAACTGGACACTTACATGCAAAACAACCAAACTGGACCAGTATCTTACAATATGCAGAGAACTGAACTCAAAATGCATTAAGCCTTGAGTAGAAGACCTGAAACCACAGAACTAGAAAAAACAGGTAGAAACCTCTTTAACAGCTGTCTCAGAAATCGTTTTTGGATCTGATTCTAAACACAAAAGAAAAGCAAAAGGTAACAACTGGAATTATAGCAGAGGTCAACAAAGTAAAACAGAGAGAAATGAAATGAAATGAAATAGGAGAAAATATTTGCAATTCATATACTTTGTAAGGGGCTAATATCTAAAATATATAAAGAATTCATACCACTGAATAGCAAACAACAACAAACAACAAACAACTTCATTTAAAAAATGGCCAAACGTCTCAATAGACATTTTTTCCAAAGAAGACATACAGATGGCAAACAGGCACAGGAAAAGTTGCTTTATATCTGTAATCATCAAAGAAATGCAAATCCACAGCAAGAGAAGTTACCGCCTCACATCTACCAAAATAGCCATCATCAAGAAGAACACAAATAAATGTTGGCAAGGATGTGGAGAAAAAGTAATACTTGAACACTGTTGGTGGGAATGTAAATTGGTGTAGCCAGTATGGAAAACACTCTGAAGGCACTTCTAAAACTAAGACTACCTCACGATCCAGCAATCCCACTGCTGGACATATACTGGGAGAAAGCTGTCAATTGAAAGGATAATGCACTACTAGTTACAATGCCTAACATGTGGAAGCAACCTCAATATCCACTGCCAAATGGATAAAGAAGATGTGGTGTATATACACAATGGAATACTACTGAGCCATAAAAAGAATGAAATGCTGCCATTTGCAGCAACTTGGATGGACCTGGAGATGATCATAGAAGTGAAGTCAGTCGACAGAGAAAGACAAATATCTTATGATACAGCTAATATGTAGACTCTAAAAAAGTGATACACATGAACTTATTCACAAAATAGAAACTGATACACAAATTTTAAAAGCAAACTTACGATTACCAAATGGGACAAGTGAAGGGAAGTATAAATTAGGAGGTTGAGATTAATACACAGATGCTACTATATGTAAAATAATCAACAAGGACCTACTGTATAGCACAGGGAACTCTCCACAATATTCTGTGATAACTTATAAGGGAAAAGAATCTGAAAAAGAATAGATCTATGAATCTCTAACACCACACATAAAAATAAACTAAAAATGGATTAAAGATCTAAATGTAAGACTAGGCACTATAAAAACGTTAGAGAAAAACATAGGCAGAACACTCTCTGACATAAATCGCAGAAAGATCTTCTCTAAGCCACTTCCTAGAGTGATGAAAATAAAAACAAAAATAAAAAAATGCAACCTAATCACACTGAAAAACTGACCCCTGGGAGACAGTGTTCTCCCAAAATGAAAAGAGCCCACAGAAAGGAAGAAAATATCTGCAAATGAAGTGACCAACAGGGGATTAATCTTCAAAATATGCAACAGCTCATGCAGCTCAACATTAAAAAAATAAACAAACTAATATCCCCAATCAAAAAATAGATGGAAGATCTAAATACACATTTCTCCAAAGAAGGCATACAGGTGGCCAAGAAGAACATGAAAAGACACTGAACATCACTAATTATTAGAGAAATACAAATGAAAACTACAATGAGGTATCAGCTCATACCAGTCAGAATGGCCATCATCAAAAAATCTACAAACAATATAAGCTGGAGAGCGTGTGGAGCAAAGGGAAGACTCATACATTGTTGGTGAGAATGTAGATTGCTATAGCCACTATGAAAAACAGTATCAGTTCAGTTCACTTCCTCAGTTTTGTCTGACAGTATGAAGTTTCTTAAAAGACTAAAATAAGAGTTACCATATGATACAGTAATCTTACTCTTGGGCAAATATCCAGAGAAACCATAATATGAAAAGATACATGTTCCCCAATGTTCGTTTCAGCACTATTTACAATAGCCAGAAGACAGAAGCTACTAAATGTTCCTTGATGGAGGAATAGATAAAGCATATGTGGTTCATGTTTACAATGGAATATTACCGACTCTTAAAAAGAACAAAATAATTCTATGTGTGCAACATGGATGAACCTAGAGATTGTCATACTGAGTGAAGTCTGATATAGAAAGACAAATATCATATGATGTCACTTACATATGGAATCTAACAGAATGTTACATACAAACCTATTTACAGAAATAGAGTCTCAGATGTAGAGAACAAACTTATGGTTACCAAAGAATGTTGAAGGATAAATTAGGATTGACAAATACACTCTACTATACATAAAATTGATAAAGATCTACTGGAGAGCACAGGGAACTCTATTCAATTCTTTGTAATAACCTACATGGGAATAGAATCTAGAAACGAAGGTATATCTAACTGATTCACTTTGCTGAACAGCAGAGACTAACAGCACTGTAAAGAATGATATTACAATCAAAAGTTAAAATCATAAAACAATGAATCAAGACACATAAATATAAGAACTGAAAACACAGAACCTCATCTCTCTCTCACAATTATTATAACCACTGTTCATTTTTCTGACCCTGATGCTTCCTCAGCATATACAGGATTTTAGCCAAGTTCCCTGGCCGTGGTGCGAATGGGTGGCGGGGTGGGAAGCATTCTCAGTGTTTGGGGGATAGAAGACAATGTGGCCTGGCGCTGGCTGTGCTGAGCAGACCTCCCCCTGGACTGACTCCCACTGAGACCTACTGCCCACCTGAACACTGTCTCCCAGGGTCAGGGACATACCCAGTGTCATAGGACAGATGATTTGCTACACAAACACTGACATCACAAGGAAGGATCAACATGATTGAAAAATATCTCTGATAATGTTATATAGATTTTCCAAAGGACTTTCAGAGAGATAGTTACCTATAGATGGATGAGGGGGAGAGAAGAAGAAACAAAGGGGCTGGCACAGAATTTTACCCATCGATATCCAGCTGGTGCAGTGGTAAAGAACCCACCTGCCAATGCAGGAATCACATGAGACACGGGTACTGTCCCTGGGTTGAGAAGATGCCTCTGGAGTAGGAAATGGCAACCTACTCCAGTATTCTTGCCAGGAAAATCCCATGGACAGAGGAGGCTGGTCTGTAGTCCATGGGATCACAAAGAGTTGGACTTGACTGAGCGACTGAGCACACATATGTGTCACAAGGGACAACCTTCAAACAGTGGCTCACCTTACATGTGTTACTTGTAATGGCTTTTCACTAGTTTCCAAATGAAACTGGAGATGAAAAGCATGTCAATATTTTAAAGAAATTCTCTAAGTTTATCAAACATGTTCTGAGGAAGTTTAACTTGAAAAGGACTCTTTTGAATGGGGCAGTCAGTCAGTTCAGTGGCTCAGTCATGTCTGACTCTTTGCAACCCCATGGATTGCAGCACAGCAGGCTTCCCTGTCCATCACCAACTCCGGATGCTACGCAAACTCATGTCCATTGAGTCGGGGATGCCATCCAGCCATCTCATCCTCTGTCGTCCCCTTCTCCTCCCGCCTTCAATCTTCCCTAGCATCAGGGTCTTTTCCAATAAGTTGGTTCTTCGCATCAGGTGGCCAAGTATTGGAGTTTCCACTTCAGCATCAGTCCTTCCAATGAATATTCAGGATTGATTTCCTTTAGGATTGACTAGTTGGATCTCCTTGCAGTGTTTGCCATAAGCAGGTACACACTGCCCTCTGGTGGCCCTGTGAGAAATAGCAGGAGCACTGCAGGGCTCCATGGGTCTGTATGCCAAAGAGGCCAACAATCAGTTGCCACCTTCACAGTCTTGCTATGAGAGTAAACCAAATTCTGCAAGTCTCAATGTCTTGGGGGGTGCCGTCTAGTGGAAATCGTTGTCTTGACTATGACACAATACATCACTTTCCAAGTGCAGAATTTCAGAGAGTGATGGTTGAGCACCTGAGTTAGGCCCTGGGACCACAACAGTGAATAGAGAGGAGGTAGCCACCTCTTGGGACCTGCAGGAAAAGGGTGGGCACCTGCTGGGTGGGATCACTTGCCTGTCTGCAGTCCCGTGAGGAGCCCTGTGAACACAGTGCCTGGCAGCCGGGCAGAAAGTCTCAGGGCACCAGTCAGTGCCTGTGGTGCTTCTCAGAACTACAGACATCTCCCCTCCAGACACACGCCCACCACTCTCTGCACAGACCTCCACCGAGGACGCAGATGCCCGACCACCTGCCAGCCTTGGGTCCACACTGGCACAGATCAGAGCACTTCAGGGATCCTGCTTCCCCACTGCCAGCCCGTCCTCAGGTGTGACTGTGACAGGACCCCCAGGTCACCACGTGCCCACCAACCCACTCCTGCACAGACGGAGTACTTCCTCTCAAGTCCCACTTCCCTGCACATGGAGATGAGGGCAGCTGGCGCTGCCCAGGGAGGGCTCCCAGTGGCGGCCAGTCCTGGTGTGGCCAGCTCTAGGTTGACTGGGATTACCTTAGGTGACCTCCTGGATAAAGGACCAGAGGCATCCAGGTTGAGTGCTGAACCGCCTGAAACATCTGAAAAACCTCTCCCTCCAGGGTTTTCTGAAGCAGAAGCCCTGGCCAGTCGAGACACAGCTGGAGAACATCCTTCTGGATGAAGACTCTCCAGCCAAGTGAGCCCCAACTGGCTGTGGCGCTGTTGCTAGAAGGTGGGTGCCAGGTTACAGGGTTCCGAGTTCTGTTAGGGTCTGCTGTTAAGGAAGTGACTTCACCACCCGTGGTCCCTTCCTTGGATTGACAGTTGACACCCCTGCACATAGCCCTCAGGATACTGACCGCTCATCCCTCATCCACGCAGCCCGGCCTCACACAGTTGCACCACACAGCCCTCCACACAGCTCCCGGGCAGGCTGTGTGTGCAGCTCTGAGTTGACAGACCTGGGCCCAGACTCACCTCCCATTTCCTACCTGTTCTCCATCCTGGATGAGTCCCTGTCTTTCAAAGCCTGTCGGTGTCCCACCTGCACACCAGGGATGATGCCCGCATGGACTTCTAGGGATGTCCTCAGACATAGGTGGGACAACACTGGAACATGTGGGAGTCGTGTCTCAGGCAATCAGTGCCTCCAACACCTGTATATTATTCTTATTACCTTCCTCATATCTGTTCCTCTTCTGATCCCAACCCACAGTCCTTATTAATTGTCAGTGTGAGTGTGCATGTGTGAGTGTATCCCAGTGCTCACTATGGTAGGCCAGAAGAAAACTGCCCCTGTAAGGAGGAATAGGTAACAGCTTCCTAAGATTTCAGGGTTTCTAATTTCCAAAGCAAATGTATTGAGAGGGGTCTCAGCTTTGGCCAAGGAGATCAAGACACTGTGACACAAGACATTAAAGTTGGCAGGGGCTCGAGCTGGGTTGACAGACTCAACATCGTCTGGCCCCACTGTGCACACACATAACCACAGTACAGGATGTGATGACACAGCTGCTTCACGGGGCTCACAGCCCAACAGGCTCGCATCTCAGGCTGGACACAGAGAGGACCAGGGACAAACTGGTGCTCACAGCCTGTCGTCTGCCACACAGACTTGACCATCCCATCTGTTGTGGCCTTTATGTTCCTGTCCTTAAATCACTCTGTCATTTTTGAGATTGCACCCAAGCACACCATTTCAGACTCTTTTGCTGACGATGATGGCTACTCCATTTCTTCTAAGGGATTCTTGCCCACAGTAGTAGATGTCATGGTCATTTGAATTAAATTCACCCATTCCAGTCCATTTGAGTTCACCGATCCCTAAAATGTCAATGTCCACACTTGCCATCTCCTGTTTGACCACTTTCAATTTACCTTGATTCATGGACCTAACATTCCATGTTCCTATGCAATACTGTTCTTTATCACATCACACTTTACTCCCATCACCAGTCACATCCAGAACTGGGTGTTGTTTCTGCGTTGGCGCCATCTCTTCATTCTTTCTGGAGTTATTTCTCCAGTAGCATATTGAGCACCTACTGACCTTGGGAGTTCATCTTTCAGTATCATATCTTTTTGCTTTTCATACTGCTCATGGGATTCTCAAGGCAAGAATATTGAAGTGGTTTGCCATTCCCTTCTCCACCAACAAACAAGCCAAAAATATAAAAGGTAGGTAAGGACAGTCTCTGCAATAAATGATGTTGGGAAAACTGGACACTTACATGCAAAACAACCAAACTGGACCAGTATCTTACAATATGCAGAGAACTGAACTCAAAATGCATTAAGCCTTGAGTAGAAGACCTGAAACCACAGAACTAGAAAAAACAGGTAGAAACCTCTTTAACAGCTGTCTCAGAAATGATTTTCGGATCTGATTCTAAACACAAAAGAAAAGCAAAAGGTAACAACTGGAATTATAGCAGAGGTCAACAAAGTAAAACAGAGAGAAATGAAATGAAATGAAATAGGAGAAAATATTTGCAATTCATATATTTGTAAGGGGCTAATATCTAAAATATATAAAGAATTCATACAACTGAATAGCAAACAACAACAACAACAAAAACAACTTCATTTAAAAAAGGGCCAAAGTCTCAATAGACATTTTTTCCAAAGAAGACATACAGATGGCAAACAGGCACAGGAAAAGTTGCTTTACATCTGTAATCATCAAAGAAATGCAAATCCACACCAAGAGAAGTTACCCCTCACATCTACCAAAATAGCCATCATCAAGAAGAACACAAATAAATGTTGGCAAGGATGTGGAGAAAAAGAAATACTTGAACACTGTTGGTGGGAATGTAAATTGGTGTAGCCAGTATGGAAAACACTATGAAGGCTCTTCTAAAAATAAGACTACCTCACGATCCAGCAATCCCACTCCTGGACATATACTGGGAGAAAGCTGTCAATTGAAAGGATAATGCACTACTAGTTACAATGCCTAAGATGTGGAAGCAACCTCAATATCCACTGCCAAATGGATAAAGAAGATGTGGTGTATATACACAATGGAATACTACTGAGCCATAAAAAGAATGAAATGCTGCCATTTGCAGCAACTTGGATGGACCTGGAGATGATCATAGAAGTGAAGTCAGTCGACAGAGAAAGACAAATATCTTATGATACAGCTAATATGTAGACTCTAAAAAGTGATACACATGAACTTATTCACAAAATAGAAACTGATACACAAATTTTAAAAGCAAACTTACGATTACCAAATGGGACAAGTGAAGGGAAGGATAAATTAGGAGGTTGAGATTAATAAACAGATGCTACTATATGTAAAATAATCAACAAGGACCTACTGTATAGCACAGGGAACTCTCCACAATATTCTGTAATAACTTATAAGGGAAAAGAATCTGAAAAAGAATAGATCTATGAATCTCTAACACCACACATAAAAATAAACTAAAAATGGATTAAAGATCTAAATGTAAGACTAGGCACTATAAAAACGTTAGAGAAAAACATAGGCAGAACACTCTCTGACATAAATCGCAGAAAGATCTTCTCTAAGCCACTTCCTAGAGTGATGAAAATAAAAACAAAAATAAAAAAATGCAGCCTAATCAAACTTAAAAACTGACCCCTGGGAGACAGTGTTCTCCCAAAATGAAAAGAGCCCACAGAAAGGAAGAAAATATCTGCAAATGAAGTGACCAACAGGGGATTAATCTTCAAAATATGCAACAGCTCATGCAGCTCAACATTAAAAAAAAACAAACAAATATCCCCAATCAAAAATAGATGGAAGATCTAAATACACATTTCTCCAAAGAAGGCATACAGGTGGCCAAGAAGAACATGAAAAACACTGAACATCACTAATTATTAGAGAAATACAAATGAAAACTACAATGAGGTATCAGCTCATACCAGTCAGAATGGCCATCATCAAAAAATCTACAAACAATAAAAGCTGGAGAGGGTGTGGAGCAAAGGGAAGCCTCATACATTGTTGGTGAGAATGTAGATTGGTATAGCCACTATGAAAAACAGTATCAGTTCAGTTCAGTCCTCAGTTTGTCTGACAGTATGAAGGTTCTTAAAAGACTAAAAATAAGAGTTACCATATGATACAGTAATCTTACTCTTGGGCGAATATCCGAGAAAACCATAATTTGAAAAGATACATGTTCCCCAATGTTCGTTTCAGCACTATTTACAATAGCCAGAAGACAGAAGCAACTAAATGTTCCTCAATGGAGGAATAGATAAAGAATATGTGGTTCATGTTTACAATGGAATATTACCGACTCTTAAAAAGAACAAAATAATTCTATGTGTGCAACATGGATGAACCTAGAGATTGTCATACTGAGTGAAGTCTGATATAGAAAGACAAATATCATATGATGTCACTTACATATGGAATCTAACAGAATGTTACATATAAACCTATTTACAGAAATAGAGTCTCAGATGTAGAGAACAAACTTATGGTTACCAAAGAATGGTGAAGGATAAATTAGGATTGACAAATACACTCTACTATACATAAAATAGACAAAGATCTACTGGAGAGCACAGGGAACTCTATTCAATTCATTTGTAATAACCTACATGGGAATAGAATCTAAGAAACGAAGGTATATATAACTGATTCACTTTGCTGCACAGCAAAAACTAACAGCACTGTAAAGAATGATATTTCAATCAAAATTTAAAATCATAAAACAATGAATCAAGACACATAAATACAAGAACTGAAAACACAGAACCTCATCTCTCTCTCACGATTATTATAACCACTGTTCACTGTTCTGACCCTGATGCTTCTTCAGCATATACAGGATTTTAGCCAAGTTTCCTGGCCATGGGGCGAATGTGTGGTGGGGAGGGAAGCATTCTCAGTGTGTGGGGGATAGAAGACAATGTGGGCTGGCGCTAGCTGTGCTGAGCAGACCTCCCCCTGAACTGCCTCCCATTGAGACATGCTGCCCACCTGAACACTGTCTCCCAGAGGTCAGGGACATACCAGTGTCATAGGAGCAGATGGTTTGCTACACAAACACGGACAACACAAGGAAGGATCAACATGATTGAAAAATATCTCTGATAATGTTATATAGATTTTCCAAAGGACTTTCAGAGAGATAGTTACCTATAGATGGATGAGGGGGAGAGAAGAAAAACAAAGGGGCTGGCACAGAATTTTACCCATCGATATCCAGCTGGTGCAGTGGTAAAGAAACCACCTGCCAATGCAGGAATCACATGAGACACGGGTACTGTCCCTGGGTTGAGAAGATGCCTCGGGAGAAGAAATGGCAACCTACTGCAGTATTATTGCCAGGAAAATCCCATGGACAGAAGAGCCTGGTCTGTAGTCATGGGATCACAAAGAGTTGGACTTGAATGAGCGAATGAGCACACATATGTGTCACAAGGGACAACCTTCAAACACTGGCTCACCTTACATGTGTTACTTGTAATGGCTTTTCACTAGTTTCCAAATGAAACTGGAGATGAAAAGCATGTCAATGCATTTTAAAGAAATTCTAAGTTTATCAAACATGTTCTGAGGAAGTTTAACTTGAAAAGGACTCTTTTGAATGGGGCAGTCAGTCAGTTCAGTGGCTCAGTCACGTCTGACTCTTTGCAACTCCATGGATTGCAGCACAGCAGGATTCCCTGTCCATCACCAACTCCAGCATGCTTCGCAAACCCATGTCCATTGAGTCGGGGATGACATCCAGCCAGCTCATCCTCTGTTGTCCCTTCTCCTGCCGACTTCAATCTTCCCTAGCATCAGGGTCTTTTCCAATAAGTTGGTTCCTTCGCATCAGGTGGCCAAAGTATTGGAGTTTCCACTTCAGCATCAATCCTTCCAATGAATATTCAGGATTGATTTCCTTTAGGATTGACTAGTTGGATCTCCTTGCAGTGTTTGCCATAAGCAGGTACACACTGCCCTCTGGTGGCCCTGTGAGAAATAGCAGGAGCACTGCAGGGCTCCATGGGTCTGTATGCCAAAGAGGCCAACAATCAGTTGCCACCTTCACAGTCTTGCTATGAGAGTAAACCAAATTCTGCTTGTCTCAATGTTTGGGGGGTGCCGTCTAGTGGAAATCGTTGTCTTGACTATGACACAATACATCACTTTCCAAGTGCAGAATTTCAGAGAGTGATGGTTGAGCACCTGAGTTAGGCCCTGGGATCACAACAGAGAATAGAGAGGAGGTAGCCACCTCTTGGGACCTGCAGGAAAAGGGAGGGAACCTGCTGGGTGGGATCACTT